>JAAAKQ030072011.1:14850-34178 GCA_010016005.3 Zanna intricata | reverse complement strand
ATAGGTAGATGGAAAAATTGTGCAGGCAGGCAACGGTTGGAATATGTAAAACAAATTTTTAGGGATGTAGGATGTAGAAGCTATGCCGAAATGAAACGACTGGCACTAGATAGGGAACCTTGGAGAGCTGTATCAAACCAGTCAAATGACTGAAGACCAAAAAAAGAAAAAAATTATAAAACCATAGAATATCAGTTTCAGTTAGTGAATTATTAAAACTCAGATTATATTTTCACAGCTTAAAGTGTCGTTTCAAGAATATATTTTAATTTTCTCACCTCTAAAATAAAATTTATAATTATGAAATACTGTTAGCTAATTGCTTTATACATGTTCCCTTAATTCTTTCTGCATTATACAGTTTTGTGTATTTGTGAAAATGTTTGATTTTAATATTTTTTTTAGGAAAATATAACATTATAGATTAAGACTAATATAACAGGATGTACCACAAAGTTCTCCCGAGACTTATCTAACATGTTTTACTCGTGAAAATACTGCAAAAAATTCATACAAACATATATCCTAAAATGTTTTTTTTTCGAGTACCGGCTAGTGAAATAGTTTGCTCGGATTTTAGCTACCCAGGTGAAATGATATCATACTAAAATCTTTATAAAGTTGGTTAAGGAACAAAATTAGTAACTTTTATGGTTTTTGACGTGAAGAGATGTATAAAATAGGTCCCAAAATCGTATCTGCAGTAGTTTTAGAGTAATATACAGGGAAATCGAATAAATTGGGGTAAAAACCCCTGCTTTTTATGTTTAACAATAAAATAATTTCATTAATAACAGCCTCGTGTTGAACAGATTGTCCGTACCTGGTATGAATATTAGGTAGTGAATTTGTTTACATTTACCAATGCAATAACATTTGTAAATGAGTAAAAGACACATTAAGTTTATGAAAAAACCTTGCAGAGAATTTAATTCTGAACAAAATTTTGTAAGAAAAGTTGAATAAAACAAAGGAAAGTTAGAAAAATTCGAATTTTATTTAGAAACAGTACATTACTACATGTCCTGGAACAAAATTTATTGTTAAAAAATTAAAAAAAACTGGAAATTCATAACATTTGTAAAAAAAAAATAGTAAATAAGAATTATATAGGTAATAATTTTATTTTAATGAAACAAATACAATAAATTATTTGAAAAATCGTTGTTTCAAAGTAGACAATAAAATACCAACAACTGGCAATACTCTATTGGTTTCTAAATCATTCTTTAAGGTATATTAAGTTTATTGGGTACTGTCAACTGTGTCGTTAGCAAAGATTTTCCGTGAATTTTATTTTGAATGTGATAGATTGACATTGAAGTAATGCAAACTTATTTACAAAAATGGAATATGCTGATGGAATATTCATTTCTGGTGTGTGTAATAGTAATGCTACAGCTACTGCAGTAGAAGATGAAATACGTTTTCCGAATCGCAGGATCTCAGATTCCAAAATGGTTATCGCGACTTTTCACAATCTTCGGGAAACAGATTCACTACCTAATATTCAAACTAGCTACGGACAATCTGTTCAACACGTGGCTGTTATTAATGAAATTATTTTCGATGCAATTCAGGCCAGTTCAGGCGTCAGTACAAGACGTTTTTCTAAGCGGATCGGAGTTTCGAATTAGATGGTTTGAAGGACACTTAAACAAAACAACGTTTATCTTTATCATAAACAGCCATTTCAACATCTACACCCAAGAGACGACTTTTTTAAGAATTCTGCAAATGAGCGAATACAAATTTACAACTCTACAAGTATGTTTTGTTAATCAACTAGACAAATTTCACTCGAGATTTAGTCAACAACTTACGCAATGAGTATGCAGGGTAGTTTCCACTCACTTAAGTCATCATTTTCCTGAGAAATGGATGGGTCGTGGTAGTCCACATTCCTGACCATCAAGACCGCCTGACCTAACACCTATAGATTTTTGCGTCTAAGTATGGTTAAAAAAAAACTGTATACAAAACAAAAGTAACATGTTCTCGGGAGGAATTATTTGAATTATTTATGATTGTGGTTAAACAACTTAACAACAGCTCTGAAGAATAACAAGAGCAACAAAGGCAGTACAGAAGACGGCAAGAAATGAGTTGAAAATGGCGGGCTGGTCTAGTGTACTTTTTCTAAATGAAATCAAATTTTTCTAACTTTCTTTGTTATTCAACTTCTCTTAGAGTATTTTGTTCAGAATTAGATTTTTTAGTTTTCTTCAAAAACTTTACGTATTTATTACCCATTTAACATAGTTATTGTACGTCAAACATAAAAGAAAGGGGTTTTTCCCCTACTGATTGGTTTTCACCCCAGATTTCTCTGAACCTAAGACAGATACGGTTATAGGACCTTTTTTATTCGATTTGTCAAAAACCATAAGAAATGACTAATTCTGCTGCTTAATTAATTTTAAATCGTCATCGTAGAGTTATGTAAAAAGAAGTAGATATTTTGTAAAGAATTTGAAAAATAGAAACAGTTCATACTTAATTTGTTTCTAAGGATATTTCTTCATCAGATCAAATCTTTCTCCCATAGGACCAAGGATCATATTTCAACAACTGACCGTATAGAGGAAGAAATCCGCCTTATGACGATCCTAGTTGCTTCAAAACTCCCTGTGTTCTTAGTCCTAACGGGCTTTACCGGAGGTAGTCTTTCAGACTCTCCAAACCGAAAAACACATTGCAGTCATCGGTTTAACCTCTGTCAGGATACTAACGATGCAAAAGCCTCGGCAGACAATTCCATCAGTGTATTACACAACTTAATATCGCCATACTATGGCCTCTTCCCACCACGACCACCTACCATAACTTCCAACCCTCAACTATCAAATTTACCAATTTGTGGAAGCGCGATCCCTGCACCTTCCTCTAACAATAAAGGTTCACACAAAAGCTCTTCCCTTATCTAACTTCAGTTAAGACTATGAATTCAGATCATTACCTGACTCTTTAAACACCAGATGTACTGTCCTTATTCTGCTTTTCTGTTTAGCCTCCGGAAATATCGTAAGGTATTGGATGAATGAGGATGTTATGTTTGAATGTGAATGATAGTCTTATACAATCTCAGGTTGACCACTCCTGAAAAGTGAGGTTAATTGAATCCCAACCACCAAAGAACACCGGTATCCACGAACTGTCCTTACATCAACAAATCAAGAGGTAATTGCAACAACGACAATTTTGTCCTACAATTCAATTTACTCAACGTCTTCTTGATTAAACTAAAAAAATCAAGAAAAAGATCTTGCACATCTAACAAGCCATTAATTAAAAAATACCCTATCTGTCTCTGTTGTGGTCCGTTTTCGGAAGCAACATCAATTCCCACTTCTTTCCTCACCGCGCAGCTCCATCACAGAGTTCTCCACATATTCTAATCCTAACAGCGAATATCTCAGCTATCCAGCCCGATGCCAAAATACCTATCTTGGCAAAATAAGCACTCTTACTTTAGGGAATACAACCGCTCTTACAACAGGAGAATATGGGTACGGGAAGATATGATTGATACACTACTTGAAGGCGATTATACATAGGGTAGGTAAGTGAAAGAAGAATATCTTAAAAAAGAGTTATTAACAACGAGTAAAACAGGAAGTATGAGATGTATGAGAAGTACAAGGAGACAAGATACAATTGTAGAGAAATTTCAGCAAAAAATAATTGTTGTGGTGTGGATTTTTTTAAATGATTACTTTGAAAATGTTTATACAGTTATTTAACATATTTCTAAACTTTTTCATTTATTTTAGTTCAGAAAATTAGTTTGAACAATTCTAACAATAATGAAGTATTGAAAATTCGAAAAAAGAGTTACCATATACTCGTAAATATTTTTAATTTTAATATAATGAAATATTGGTGTTGCAGAACACAATTATAAACAATAATTTAAAAAAGTAAATAATTAAATGGGAGTTTTTAGCACTCACTGTTTGGATTACTTAGATAAATTAATATTACTATGGTTTTTTCATTTTTAATTTTTTTTTTTTAATACGTTTACAATTCAATAGCTGGAATAAAACAAATTTTTGTGTTTGATTACAAATTGGCAAATTTGTAATCTTTTCCAATTTGATCATGAAATCTTTGGGTTTTTTTAAAATGTTGTCTTATTTTATAAATAATCTTATTTATATAAGACCTTATTATTTATTTATAATTTTATAAGATTTTATTTATTTATTTATTTATAATTAAGGGATCTCCTTCAATTTAAATTGGTCTCTCTGTTTTTTTAATTGAAATTTCATCTAAGGTAAACTCTTTCTGAGAATATGTTTCTTCGTTTAATGATCACATTACAACTTGGTTTTGAACATTTAATTTAGAAACAAACTTTTCTTTTTTAAAGAATTATTAACAGATCGATCAACGAATAATATATCAAAGAAATCTACATCAGTTACAATAATAAATCTTCTTTATTTCATTGGATTGATAGAAGATAAATATTTGTCAGTTACCTTTTTAGGTTCATTCTTTATTTCCCGTAAAAAAGTTTTATCTACATCTATGTGTATAGACTCTGCAGTAGTAGATGTAATTCTGAGTTTTAAGTTTTTTAATAACTAAAAACTTACCGGTTTCTACTGTAGCTAGCTGATAGCTGGAAAAAATATAGGAAATATATCGTAAATAAATTACAAGAGGTGGAGGATTTTGTAATTACGTTAAATTTCTGATAGAGAGCAGCGTATCTTAATTCAAATAAAAATCTGAAAGTAAGGGATGTATACGTTTTAGTTCTCTATCAATCGGTGTTACCATTTTATCATTAAAATTATCTTAACATGCAATAATATTTTATCTCTAGAGAGACTACTCAAATTCAAATTGTATTATATTTATTACAAAGGCTTTCTGAGTTTTTTGTAAGTTAATCTTAAATAAATACTTACGGCAAATATGTATAACACTTTGTTTTTGTAATTAATTATTGAAAATTTTTCAGAAGCTCTTGGCTAATTATTTTACCAATTTGTATCCTTAAGCCATTCGCAGGCAAGATATATAAAATCTCAAAAGCGTTCAGAAAGCCTTTTAGCACATTTTGATTGTGAAAAAATGTTACTTAATAAAAAATTTACGACTGGGTTATTGCCGTTGCTTTATCATTTTAAAAGTGTTAGAAAACTTAGAAAATAAGTTGTCTATTGAATACTGTCTGTTCAGAATATGCTTTAAAATATATTTATACATGCCCTTTGATAATTTACTTTTGTAATGTGTATTATAACAAATTTCAGAAAACTTGCCAAGACAGTGATTTGAATTTTAGTTTGTTTACTTCAACTAGAAGAAAATTAGAATGTGAGAACTAGTAAAAGTTTTTGAAAGTATAATATAATCGCATTTTTAGGTTGCGAAATGTATTTAGGTCCATTCAAAAACTACAAAATAGACTAACTGATCACTTTTTCTATTATTTACTTTAAAAAAAAAAGAAAAAATCTATTTTTATTAGAGAATCTCTTACAATAAAGCTGTTAAGTTTTAAAAACTTTTTCACTTAATTTATTAATAGTTTAACAATTCCAATCACAAATATTTTTATTAAAGCATTTTGAAATAAAATTTTACGTATAATATAATTTAATTTATAAGAATATATTAATATAATAATATTAAATAATAATTATTTAATATTTTTATATGAAAATATATAATTTCACCCAAAATATTTAAGTGATTTTTTTTTAATGAATCCCTAGTTTAATGGTAATGTAGGGCAGTGAAGGATTATGTACATGGAAATGTGAGTTCATAGAACCGCTCGGGGGTTTCAATTTTACTTGGTTAATCGCTGACTCCGTTAAATTACTGCCCAACCAACCAGAGAAGGTTATTTTGATCGAGTGTGATACGAATCGGGAAGAAAAGAGAAGAGGAAGGGGAGAGAGTTACACGATTCTTTACTCTACCTTGAACTAAATTAAGAATTTAGGAATTATTCGGAAAATAATTATAGGAATATTTAGTAATTATTCGAAAAAATTAGAGGACTACTTTCACTTTAATAAATTTGCATATGAAATGAAAAGAAGAAAAGTTATTTTTCTTATACGTTTTCATGAAAACTTTACTTATAAATGTAAGAAATAACAGTTTTATGGCTTCAATTTGAGTTCTGAAATATATGTGGATGAATGCGTATTTTATTAAGTAAACTCTAGTTTCCTCACTTGACGAAACAGTGTAAATATATTCAGTATGCGAGTTTAGTAGATATGTTTGTGAGATTCTCTCTGGCCTTAAACTTTGATACCATATGGAATGAAAGATTACAATGCGATTTTATTTAAACATCAGAAAACGCTTTAGAATGGCTACTTATCAACATATCATACTAACACTTCAAAGAACTGATAAAATCTAAGCTTTTTATTTGTGCTTAGTATTTCTACTCAAAAGATATATTAATGAAACTGAAATTAATTTTACCATAGATAATTAGATGTTTATTTATAAAAATATTTAAGTGAAAATATTAACATGGGATTTATTAGTTTGTGTGGTAAAATTGAATTATACGAGTAGTAAAACAAATAAATTTACCATGACATATATTTCTGTGTGTGAAGATAAAATGTTTTTTCTTTTCTAGTAAAAAAAAAAAAAAATCCTTTTATTCTGTTGAGAAATTTAGCAGAGATTTGGAATTAAACAGCCTCTGATATTGAGGAGAAGTCTCTGAATTGCTATAAAAGTATAAAATATATAATGATTCTGTGAGAAAATATTATGTAATAAATATTTCAACAACAGTTTTATTACTCTGTAACTGCTATAACGTTTTAATAGAGTTAGAATATAAGTTATCTAAGAAAATATAACAAATTCAAAATATATTTTAATGTAATGTAATCGTGCTCCTCTGATAATATAATTTGTAATACGTAATACAAAAATTTTAGAATAAATTGTCAAAACTGTGATTTAAATTCTAATTTTTTTTACTACAATTAGAAGTAAGCTGGTTAACTAGAGAATTAATTTGTCATGGAAGAATAAATTAAATATTTTTGTTTAAAAAAAAAAAAATATTAAAAATTATCCTCAAAAATAACTATAAATATGTTTAAGTAATATGGAATGGAGATTTATTAATTTTTATAACTACTCCGATTAAAATATATTTATATCATCGCGCTTAGACTTCATGAGCTATGCGTGAATACTTAGGATAAACTATTCTAATCAGAAAATCACTGCTTTCTTTTTTGTTAGACGTTTCTACAAGTACTGTTTAGTATGCATCAACTTTATATAGCTATTATTAAGTAATAAAAACAAAAAAAATCTTTTAATCATAACTTTATGAAGTTTAGTAATTTATTTTAATAAAAAATTAATGTACAGATAATACGTAGATAGAATTCGGTACTCTTATCCAATTTTTAACATTAAAGTTTATTTCAGGGACAATTCAATATTTAATATTAAAAAATAAATAGAAGTGTGAATTTAGTTATAATAAGCTTCTCATAGCTTACTATAGTAACTGTTCACAGAAAAATAAAAATTTTCTACAACTCTTTAACTAATGGTAATTTTTAATAATATAATCAATTCATTGTTTTTCATATTATACTTATTTAAACCGTATATGATTGTTCCTTTATCGTTATCGGCAGTACATTTGAACAACAATACTTAATTCTACTGTGAAGAAATTCCAACCACTTTATCCAGATTTTTGCGTTTCATTTAAAGTAATTGTTTAGATGGGTTGGATAGTTTCATTATCGATGCCAAATTTTGAGTTTTTGAGAGATAAAGTGAAAAATCTAGATATATTCAATGATAAATTTCTAAGATCCGGCGAATACTTTGTAAAATTTTATTTTTACATGACGTTAAATCTTCATAATTTTGAAGCATTCATTTGTAATGAATAAGAAGCTATAGTAATAACTCCAAAAAAATTTGATTTAAACAATTTAGAATTTTGCTTATGTTCATCACAAATTGATTGGAATTATTGGTCAAGTAGTAGAAGACCATACAAATTTGGGAACATTATGGAAGGAAATTGAATTGAAAATGTGCTTCTGTAACTGTGTAAACTTATTGTTAGTTCCTAATGAGATATATTTTAAAAACGATTAGAATTATTTACTTCGATTTTTCGGTGATGGGTTAAACATTCTGCAAAGTTTTTGCTGAAAGTTTATATACTACTGTCTTTTTTATTCCACCCCCGAGCTGGACCTACAATGAAGCATAGCACAGCCCGGGAGTTGTCCACTCTAACGGACCTCCCCGCCCACCAGCTTTAAATCCGGCACAGCAGGTCGACCCACCGGTTCGGATCTTTTCGTTCTCTGCCTCTAACTGCTAAGGAGCAGCACCCTGTCCGGGAGCAACACCCAGGTTGCTCCCCAAACACCCCTAATGCTCACCCGAACAGCCGGGACTCGGTCCTTACGCCCATTCATCTCAAATGCGTACTCCTTGAGGGGTCGCACCGGGACTAGATCTTTTGATTTGAAGTTGCAAGTTTCATGAAGGACATTAGGGAGTCGCATTGCTTCATCACTGCTGCCCATCGATGTATCCATCATCGAATGACAGCTCCACATGAGCTGTCTCTCATACCCAACTGGCGCTGTCTTCTCAGTCCATCTGTTACAGGATACAGGATACGATGTGGGATACTGCCTGGAACCTCTCCCGACATGACACCATCCGATGGACGATGTTGTCGACTGTCAGATGACCAGATAGCCATTCACAGGCGTGATGCTGAGGGGCCTATCTCCGACAGACGAATTCAACGTGTTTCGGTGTATCCAAATCGCCACAATGAAGACAAAACGGGTCCTCGGAACGATGTCTACTATGTAGATATACCCAGAAAACTCCATGACCGTAGAGAAACTGAGAAAACCAGAAAGAAACTTCATCAACCTGGGAGTCGATCATCCGGACGAAGCAAGTTCCTAGCATTATTGCCAGTTCCGGAATAACTGCTTCGCAGCCGCTTGTTTGTCTTCTCCTCGAGAGATATCAACCCTCTGTCTCGTTAATTGCTGGAAAGAAAGGAGGAATTCCTGCTATGACCAACGGCGCTTCAGTGGAGACCGACATTTTGGTCGGGATGATCTTCAACACAAGCCGCCGCTATACCCCCTTCAATAACCGGTGATTGCGGCCTTTGTCCAGGGTAGCCGATCATACCGATATGTTGTATAGCATCCTGGAGTCAATCACATGGCTGTAAATGCATCGTTTCCAGGTCCGAGGACCAGTGATATTGCCTAGTAATATCTTGCTCAAACGCTTTCAAAGCCATCCCAGCTTTAATTGTCGTGATGATAGAATGTACGGCGATGATAGAGCCATATACCCAGGTATTTCACGGTCTCTGCCTGCACTAACGGCAAATCCTGTATGTACATCCAAAGAGGGGGCAGCGGATGTTAGCCGGCCATGCAAATGTACGTGGATTTCTCAACTGATTTTGACAACCCGACATTCTGTAACCAATTGCAAATGTTAGCGATGGTGATGTTCGCTTTCACAGTCACCTCCAATATATCCGGAGCTGAAACCACCAAGGCAAGATCATCAGCAAAAGCAAAGGGCTACAGTGAAACGCAGATGAAGCACCCCATCGAAGAAGAGGTTCCAGAGGGTAGGGCTGATGACGGAACCCTGAGGAACTCCACAAGTGATCAGAAAGCTTAGCTGCTGATCCACAAACTAACCTTCTGCCTTCAAAGTAGCTTTGTACCAGCCGCCTTATCTCAAGGTTGATTCCCCTACTCCGAAGCTCTTGAAAGACTGCGTTCCAGCGCTGTTTATTGAATGCATTTTTAATGTACAACAAAAAAAATAACAGGAATGTTCCTGTTGCGCCACGTTCCAGCTGCTGCTTCGGAGACCATTCAAAAGTCATGTATGACCGCGTGAGAAGCAGATTTACCCTTGCAGAAGCCGTACTGCAAGTCAAAGAGGTTGCCGTGACGCTCGATGTCCTCCCTGAGATGCACATCCATCATCTTCTCCAGGAGCTTGCACAGCTGTTCGTGACGCAGATGCGCCTGTATTTATTTAGGGCTTGACCGGGCTTCCGGAGAAGGACAAGATGGGATTCCTTCCATGCCGGTGGAATCCAGTCGTTGAGGACACTGTTGTTCAGGACCTCGAGAAGCTCTCCCAGCATTTTTTCCACTACTTCTACCGGACCGGGACAAGTACGAGTACAAAGACGTTTCCCGGCTGCAGACAGTTCCTCCAAGAACTGGAGCAAGGTGTTCGTAGAAAAGTGATGAACTGCGATCTCCTTCTTCTCCGGTTGCACGTCCTGAGGAAACAGGTCAGGGAAGGCTGCCATCACCTGCTCCGATAGCACTGCTGGAGCTCGCTTTCCAAACTTCCCAGACACTATGCGATAGCCGTTGCCCCACAAATCACAGTGTACCTCCAAGCATAGATCCTTCCAGCAGTTTTGCCCCCTAATTGGTGCTTTATAGGTGAATCTCGCTACCAAATAGTATTGACGAGTTTGGTCGTGAGCATCGCGGGAGGTCTCTCCTAGGGAACATTGGTATCTACCTCTCACCGACCAGGATTCCTCATCTGTCCACCAATAAGCATGACGGCCGCGAGTTGCAGCGATCCCATACCCCGGATGCTGTGCATACCTCCTGTATTGCCACTACAAAATCCTCAAGGGGTAAGGCCGCAGGAACATAGTGGTATACCATTTCACCAAGCCTAACACAACCGTTCTTAAAAAACAACTCTCCGTTCTGAGCGTAGCCCCCCAGAAGAGCGGGATGAGAATTAAATAAACGCGTGTTCTAACATGGATTCCTCGTCCAAAGTTCTCCAGCCGACTAAGTTTTTAACATTATCCTCCGATAAAAAAGTCAGGTCAATGGCTGGCGACTACGATCCCCGAATAAAGATTTTGTCTTGTTTATTAATACAGGTTAGACCAAGGGTTGCCATTCGCTACCGCAGGTGAAATCCCCAGATGTCAGCCACGGGACCTGCGAAGTCCGACGGCTTCGCGTTGAAGTCTCCTGTGACCACCAGCGTTGACAACTGACGACGGTGAAAATCAACGAACAAGACTACCAAGAATGCAAGGTAGTCGTCCATCCCTGAGTTAGGCGAGCAGTAGCAAGAGTACACCGTCATGCTACCTAGATTCGTCCAAACAAATCCCCTGCCAGAACCGCTTTCCACTAGTGGTACTCCAGCTCTGATGATTCCAATAGCGGCATCTGAACGAGTGACCAGCAGCCACATCGGGGCGAGCTTGACGCTAAGTGTATTATTTCAATTCATCTTCAGTTTTAAACAAAATTTTCTTCCATCTATATTATGCAGAACGTACTGGGGTTTTCACAGATTTCTTACTGCAGGGGAATCCAATTTTACACGATGAACATTTTTCCCGCTTTTATGATGCCTAATATGTTACATAGCATCTTTATTTGATCAATACAAAATTTATTACCGACTTTTATATTCATAGGTTTATCACAATTCGTGAAGGCAGATTAAGTTATTTTTTAAATCTTGTTTTCTGTTTTTCATTTTTATGCTGCGGTGAACTTATAGGTATTTATTTTAAATTTAAGTTGTGGAATGATCTTTTTTTCCCAGTACTGATTACTTTTTTCATTAGGTTTTAGCCCTAAAGTCTTACTGTTAAATCTTATTAAGTTATTCTATTTAAGTAGACATTGCTGGATTTACTCATGCAGATTATGAAATAAATTTAAGAAATAAGATAATAAATTTTGGTACACGTCGTTGCATTTGTAACTTTACTGGAATTTTTATTTCTTTATGAAAGGACTGATGCATTGATTTGTAGAATCATTATATGTTTATTAAATTTTTAGATTTATCAAGTATCTTAATAAAACTTCAAATGAGATATAACACAAAAGATTTAACTTTAATAGCTTTTCCTTCATGAGTCTTAAAACTGTAAAATAAAAAATGTAAAATTTACGTTTTAAATGTATTCCTTTGACCTCGCAAACTTACGCCATTCCTATTGTTCCATCTCCTCCTGATTTTCAGGGATGATGTTTACATTCAATCTTTCCCTTGATCCAACTCACAGTGACATAGATTTTTCTAAAATTGCTTTAGGGTGTGTTCTCAAATATTATTATTTTTTTTACGACATTTCCTACTTACAGAAATCTTGGTTATTTCTATACTATTGAATAGTATTTGCGGGTTTTTGAACTTTCATTGTTTTTAGTTTTCTGTTTCCATTCCTGGGTATATAAGTCTTCTTTTCCTTCCATTTTCATAATTCATTTAAAACTTTACTCCATTTATTCTATGTAAGCTATTACAAGGTGAAAATCTTTCCTAATTAATTATAAAGATTCTTTACAATATCCGGTTTACAATTTGTAAATATTATTAACTGGTTTTTCGTAGTAATTTTTCACCTCAAAAAGATAATAATTTTTTAACTCTTACATTTTTTGGCATCAATAACATGTCTGAAGGGTCTGAAACCTTCTATCATCTGTCTTATGAATTTTCGTTACCGAATTTTAGTCGATAAGTAGTTTTTAACGTTTTATTGAGAAAACAACCATACACGAAGAAATCGTTGTTTTAATTTAATTTTTTTGTTACTAAATTTAACTTTATGTAAACATGTATATATGAACAAGATTTAATAAAATACAGAATCAGATGTGCCTATTACAGTCGAAATGAAAAAAAGAAAAGTTTATGAACGTTGAAATAAAAAGAACATTACGTTGGTTACATTTATACTAACTGTAAGTTTCCGTAAACAGACGCTATAAAGATCCATTAATTACGTAAAACGATCATTTACATAAACATTTTCCCGTAAGAAAGCCAACATAAACTGATGAATGACCTTAAATTTATATAATATATAAATATCCGTACGTAACAATAATACACATGATGCTTTGTTTGTTTACCGTTAACTTAATTTTATTCCACGCAAAAAATTATTCCAGGAGCTTTTTATTTTTAAATTTCCTTCTCGGTTTTATTAAGTAGATTATTTTTGAAATAATCAGTTTTTAATCAGAAAAATATTCTTTTTTAATTGGAAAAACAATATAAAATAAATTATGTTATAAAATGTTACGAAAAGAAAACAAAATTATCGTTCAGGTATAATATTGTATGTAATATTTAGATAAAATAATTAATCATTTTTAACAGAAAAGAAATCTGTTAATTTTCTTTTTAACAAAAAACAGATCAGTGGTAATAGTAAAATTAAAATTTGTCTTAACTGTTTTGTTCATTAATGTCAATATTCTGTAAATGTTTAGGAATAATCTGAATTAAATAAATAATATTATTCAAATTATTAGATAATTTTACGTAAAAAAAATGTCGTACCGGATTAAGTAATCAACGTTTATTGCATTTAAAGAAACAATATTTCAGAATTTTCCTGAAAATATGAAAGAAAACATAGAAAAAGGGTTTTATCAGTCCAGTATATAAAAATGGATAAAAAAGAAGAATGTATAAATTCATAATATTTTGATAGGATTAAAATATTTTTATTTTGTTAATTAAAAAATTATAATTTTGAGAAGAATAAACCTGAGGTCCCGCGTTCGAATACTCCGGTCAGGCTTTTTTGTTTTTTAACCTTCGGAACCGCAGTTAGGTGTACTTTCAGAGGATGAGATGAATGATTTGTAGCGTTTGTGAAAATGCATGTAAAAAATAAAAACATTTAAACAGGTAATTTAAATATTAATCATTTAACTATTTAATCATTTGGCAAAACAACGAAAATAGAACTAAACCGCCATCAATATGCAAAATAAACAGAATGCTCAATAAAACTAGCAAATCGTCTTACAAATAATCTAAGAAGTTATTACGGTTTTTATTCTTGTAATGCACGCAACGTATTTTTAAGACCAAGAAAACGAGTAAAAAGTAAAAAATAAATGATAACTTGAGAATTAGATTTTTATTTTTAATTATAAAATTAATAGTTATTGCTTAAAATTAAGGTAGTTTTTTTTAAAATGTAAAACATTTTCTATTGAATTTTAATATTATTACAGTTCCATGCAAAATAGTAATGTGCATTCGATATTTTCAAATAATTTTGCTTAACAGTTTGATAAATCTTATAATTATGTTGTAAATTAGATAATCTTCATTTCGATATTATGAGAATCTGTATTAGTCCTCCTTCTTTTCGTTTCTATAAAATATTTTCATAACCATCCAAAGAAGCTTTTATAATATAACTATTTAACCTCTTGTGAATATGTTTAAGTAGGCTTTCAACCTATGTTGCTGCATACAGTCACAAACGAAATAACTCGATTTTTTTTTCGATATCCTCAGTTATTTTATACGTTTTTTCCTCCGTCTAATACTTAAAAATTATTAGTTTTCCCATTAAAGCACTAAGCAACAACACCACCAGCGCATTAAATCAAATTTTCGAAAAGAGTCTGCAGTATTATTGTTTAATAATAAATTTCTGTCAATGTCAGATGATCCCTTAAATGTTATACAGTATGTTTTGTTTTCGTTTTAATAATCTAGTTTCGTTATTCTAGATATTCGTTACGTGTTACTCTATATGAACTAATTGATGTTTATAAGATTCCTTTCTCCTTTACGAACTATACTTATTTATTACTGTTAAAAATTACGTGAATGTTGTTGCTGGTTACAAAAAGACTTTTTAATTATTATTATTATCATGAATTAGTATTAGAGCAAATAATTAATGTTGGTACTCCGTTAAACTATCATCATATAAGCTTGTCCACTACAGAAGTTTTGTTGTATTTCTTAGTCCTGTTGCAGAAAGTGATAAATTACTTTCAACTTTTTTTGTTGCGTTGGATAGATACTACTTCTTTAACCTTAGCTGCTTTCTTTACGTGAAATTAGCTAATAAAATGGACATATTTATCTTTTATAAAACTCTCCTAGCTCGGTTTTGTTTTAAAGTAATTTACTGATATACGACAGACGTAATTATGTAACGGTTAAAAATTTTTATAAGAAGTTAATTTTTATGTGGTACCGGTATCAATTAACAATACAACAATTTATGGCCTATGGCACCTACTTGTCCTTCACAAAAAAATTGAAACATAGTGTACGATGTTGACCTCATCACCTTTTGTATAACAACGAATAGAAAATTACTTCCAGCTTCACGTGTACATTACCGATTGGGTTAGAGAGTTTGTTAGTAATAATATATAAAAAAGTTATAACTTTTATAAGCATTTTTTAGACACTCTGAAAATTAATTATAATAAACGATCTATAACGATAAATATTTAAAATATTCTTAATAAAATTTGAAGTTTTATAATGACATATATTTTAAATTTTTATTATTTAAAATCTAAACACAAATTTAAGTGAAAATTAGAAAACACCTCTATCAGAAGTGGTATGAGATTATTCTAAATTTCATTGAAATTAAGAAAATTTTCAAATTTTATTTCAAAATTTTATGAGTTTATTAATAAACTTACGAATGTTTTTCTTAATGATCTCCACAAATACTTTTAAGTTCAATTATAAGTAACATTTTAGTATTATTTTGTGTTGTATGTTCTTTCTTAGTTCTTCCTACCATCGGTAGGAGGAAACATCAATACGTAATCAGTACCTTCGGGTTGAGACCCGGAAAACAAACCTAAAATTGAGATAATGAACTCGTTTTATTTGGGCCACAAAACAATACTAGAATCAGTTTTTACAGTTAAAGCTTGAATTTTAAATAAATAAACAAACAGATTTGGTTGATTTTCAAAAATGCATCGTAGTATGAAAATAAATTTTATCCTGCTGATGCATCAAAATTATTTTTTAGGGGAATGTTTAATTTAGGATTTTTTAATAATGGAAAAATAAATTTGCAAGTAATTGTAATTACTTTCATATTACAACCGTTCTCAATTCTATTAAAGGATAAACACAAGTTTTTCTAAATATCAATGGGGGTTTTGTGTAAATATATAACAAAAAAGAATTATTTTTCTTGTATTACATATAAATAATCCAGAAAGATAATTTAACTGTAAAACATTCAAAGCTTTTTTTTAATGAATGTTGTTTTTCTTTTGAAGTAAATGTGCTTTTACTGCTCTTTTATTTATACCTACAACTGTATTTTTATTTCATGTTTTTCTGTATATTTTTTCTGTTCTCTATTTATTGTTTCTGTTTTCGTAATTGTTTTTCAACATAACCAAAGGATATTTTTTTTCATTGTCACACATAGTCCATATCCCTTTCGCACACAATTTTACAATTAGATGTGTACAAATCACAAGGAATGATATCTGTTCTTGTTCAAACATATGTATCCTATTGTGCTACACTAGAATAATGTTATGTTTTATTAATTTACAAAAAACTTCACACCTAATGAATCATAGTTACATTAAAAATATGTTTTTATTGTAAAATATCAAACAAGATATGCATTCAGTCATTACAAAATAACCTTCTGCCGAATCTTGGGCAATATAATGACGTTTTAAACCGGATGTTTCTATTTTTGTGTCGTGTTGGTGTTTTACATAAATTTTGATATTTTTGCATATAGTTTTTGTATTTGAAAATATTTTAGTGTGTCTGTTTATGCTTTTATTTTTATGTTTTTGTGTTAGGTTTTTTTTTATTCTGTTATCCGATAAGGAGACTTTACACCCCTCTCCAGGATTTTATTAAATTTTTTTATTATACTGTCTCGTTTTAAATATATAGTATAATTTGTTGTGAAGATTTACAAATTTTAGATATTACATTTATATTTTATAAATATAATATATAATCATATAATATATCATCTATTATATAATATATATTATAATTATATTTTAGATGTTAGATATATTGATTTTAAGTTTTAGTTAATATTTGAATTTTAATCTAGTGTTAGTCTTTAGCATTTTAATTTTTCCCTTGAGTGCTACTCTAGAATACTGTTCGGTTTTATTAATTTACAAAAACTATCACACGTAATGAATCATTGTTACATCAAAAATATGTTTTTACTGTAAAATATCAAACAAGATATGCACTCAGACATTAAAAAATAACTATCCGCCGAATCTTGGGCAATATAATGACGTTTTAGACCGGATGTGTCTATTTTTGTGTTGTGTTGGTGTCCTTGTATGTAACATTATTTAAGTTTTTAGTCGTATTAGTTTTTAAGTATCTAGTCATATTTTTATTTTAATCTAGTTTTAGATTTTAGTTTGTTTTTAAATTTTTTTACCGCATTTAATTTGATGCGAACAATAATAATGCATCAGCGTTTTTGCCCCGCCACCCCAAAAAAAAATTAACAAATAACAGATTAAATGAATGATTCTAATACAAGGGTTCTAAAATATTTTAAATTTGAAATTAAAATAATAAATAAATAAAAAGTAGAATTTCATTTGGGTATTAAGTTTAATGAAAGTTTGGTGCTTTATTTATAAGCAACCTTCTCTGTTTTAAGGTAGTGCTTTAATATATAACGAAATTGAACTAAAGTGTGATGTTTGACTTTCCTAAACTAGCTGATTCTCATGAATATCAATTTATTACTTGAAGACAAATTTATTCGGTGCTATTGATAAAAAAAAATTTACCACCTGAACTGAATATTTTAATATTAAATATAGTGTTTAGTATCTTTTTTACAACTGTGTTATGTTATTTTTCTCATTAAAAAAAATAATAACATAACGTAAAAAAAAATACAAAAATTATTTTCCCCCGAGTGTCACGAATGTCAAAATTTTTAATTAAATTAATAAATATTAAATCATCAACAAATTTTACAATAGTTCCACTTATTTATTTTTAAAGTAAATTTTGCACATTATTAACTCGTAGTTATCAATTTAATAGAGTCTCGTTTGTGCAGCAAGAAACTTAAATTACAACAGCTTTTATATAGTTACGTTTATATGATGCATTGCAATGAAAACAAACGTTCTTGCTTATTTATACTCAAAACCTTACAAATTAATTTCAAAATTAATGTCATCATGTCAGCTGATTAGCATTAATTGAGAGGACGAGCGATATTCTTAAATTTGTTATTGGCATGTACGAAATAATATAAAAAGAGGAATTGAAAAATAATGCTCACCATAAAAAAATTTAACCTCCAAAAAGAATTAAAACCCTAGTCACTGTTTATATATTTTAAAATTATCTATTAATAATAGAGATTATAACCATCTCAAAGAGAACAGATGTATTTGTTTATATGAGATTTACTTCTATATGTTTAGCTACACACAAAACACATTAATTGAGTGGGATTTTTGTTATAAAGTTTTAATCGCAGTATATGTTTATTTAACGGTAGGTTTGAAGATTTGAACATTTCTTATATCTGTTTTATTTTAAAAATCGGGAAGTAAGGGTAAAAATGGCATTCATTGAAGGTAGAGTACACATAAATAATATTATTATAAATAGAAACAATTCACTATGGAAAGGAAAAAATTTGAAAAATGCAGTTTGTAACATTAAATTTATAATAAAAGAAAAATGATAATGTTTAAGAAATGAAGATTAACTTTTATTTTAAATGATTGCCGAGACGACCTCTCTCTTTGGTTTCTCAAGCCCTATTTTTAAAATATGTTACTAATTTAGTAACTTTTGTTGACTAAATCAAGGAATATTGAATGTATATGAAAGAAATAATTAACCTACCTCTTTACTTTGGGTTAGTTGCATACTACGTTTAGCTATCTTTATAGAAACTGCAAATAATATCCCCAAAAAAATTTCAAAAAATTAACAACAAAGAAACGCGGTGTCGACTAAATTTTATTATGTGCAGGAGAAACAATTTTGAAAATTAATTTAATATATTATTTATAATCTAACTTCCTTTAATTTTATCTCTGTTCAAATCTTTTTAAGATGATTCCTGAATAGTTTCAAATAAAAACGGTTTCAAAAACTCAAGCCCAAATTGAAAATTAACATAAAATAATCTTACCACTTTTATTACAAAGTTTTTGAGCTTAATTTTACTAGATTTAATTTCTTTGTTTAGATATGTGTGTTTTTTTCTTTGTTTGATGATATCCTCCACATAAACTTGAGGTTTATGTGTGGGATGTGGAAATGAGATTTTGTAGTGTATGAACACATGTCATGCCCTGCCGAGATTTGAACATGTTTGTTAACCAATATATTTCAATCAACCTTAAATTAACTCTCCATAAAAAACAGTTTTGCTTATGTGCAAAGGTTTGTTGAATCTTTTATAAACAATTTTATTTGGAATCAGAATTAAT
>JAAAKQ030072011.1:0-10885 GCA_010016005.3 Zanna intricata | reverse complement strand
AGATACTTCATTCCTAAGTAATGTAAATGTCATAAAATTTTTGTATATCTATCTATATATATATATATATATATATAACAATAATAAACAATGCAATATAGATAATAAAGAATACAAAATATTACATTTTAGATGTACTAAATCTAAATACAACTCCGAAAAATAAGAATAATTGTTTTTAATAATCCTCTGAATCACTAATTGATTGAGAAGTTTTTTGATTTTAGTTGCACTTTTCAGTATCATTACTGCATGTTAGAAAAAATATTCTGTTAAGAAGACTATTTTTCTTTACAGTTGCAGTTTATGCAGGTATATTTAGTCAGACGAGTCATTGTATAGTTAACTGCACATTCTGTGCAACGTTTGCTGCAGATGGTCATGCTGGTTCTTCATTATCTACGGATGTTGTGTGTACACGGATCTTCTGCAAACTTTGCTGAAGAGGTTTAAATCAGAAGTTGTAGAACTTCTCTCTTACATGTTACATATTGTGTTACAACATCTGATTTCCAGTTGTTCAGAAATCAATTCTTGTGAAAGGTTTGTTAAAAGATATTCTTCATGAAAATCACCCCTGCTTCAATTCCACTTGTTATTATTTGGTAATTTATAACAGCTGCAATCAGCATGCAATAAAAAACAACTATGGACCAAAGACAAGTGTTCCTTGCAACATTATATGTTGAATACATGTTGTCAACTACATCTGCACCCGAGTTAGTATCTTTATAAAATTTATATTTACTTTCATTGGTGTATCACTGCATGAAATCTGTATCATTTACATGACCTCACCCACATTCCTTTTAGGTGAACAATTAAGATTTAACATTTGCAGATGCTGTTTGAATGTTTCGACTCTTAAAACAAATATGTGAAATGAACTATAAATTTGTAAATTTAATTATAATTTCCGAGAAAAAACATATTACATCCCCAAGCGACTACAAAAATTGAAGTTGCTTATTTGGATCGTAACCAGAAACGTAAACCAGATTGGCAATTTAATAGAAAAACTAATCATATTCATATTTTTTTATTTCTTTGGATCTCTATTCAACGTTGGGTTCACTTCGCTGGATTTGTTTGGATGAAACTCTACGTATACTGAGTTTAGTTTTATTAGACAATGGAAATTATACTTAGGCTCAATATACTATTCAACATTTTCACTTAAGATTATTCTTAGTATTTTACAGTTAGATGATGGGTAGTAAACTCTATCTTTCCTTTTTAATTTTTATTCCATAATATGACGTGTACGAGGACTTACGTTACATTTTTACACCATATTAAAAATATTTCAATGACTGTAGCATAAAATTTATAGAAAAAGAGATGAAAATGAAAAGCGTACAAATTATGGATTTTAAATAGTTTTGAAAATTATACGAAAAGTTTACCAAAAGATGATTTTGGTCGGTAAATGTTATCTATTCCACGGATTTTTTTTTTATTACGAGTAAATATTCAAGGGAATGGAATTAATAATTAAGGATTATTTCTTAATTTTATGTAATTTCTGAGTTACTTATGAGATTTCTGGTCACCTTACTTTAATATTTATTGGTAATAAAATGACAAAATAACGATGAAGGATAATGAAAAAATGCGGGTTTTAAAAACATCGGAAACAATTTTTTATATTAAAGTATTTTTTCCTTAAGTTTTTACTATTTTAGTAATTGTTTTCATTTTGTTATCAATCACTTTTTTTCATAGTTTTAAACTTTTATTTTTTATTCATCAACGGTTTGGTAGGTATTCTAATATAAGAATATCTATTTACAAAAATATTCACGAATTAATAATGCACTATTTTTCCATAATCGAATTATTCATCTATAATATGTGTCTAAAGATAATTTCTAGTACTGAAAAAAAAAGAAAAGGAAAATAAAACCTATGAATTAATAAAAGCTGAAGCTAATATTTTTATAATTTTGGAGTTATTTAAGCCCATAATATATATTTTTTAATCAGTTAACTGCTTCTATTTTAATTTAGCGGAATAATGGAAAACTATAATTTAATGAAAGAAATAATTTTCTTTAACTGAAATTTTAATTTATGAAATTATTTTAGAAAAATGTTAGATTTATCAAAGATAAGAAATTTTTTTTGATAAAAAACTAATGAACTAAAATAAATCATCAGTTAAATAAGATACGTAATGTTTCATGACCGGAAATTAGTTCGTATATTTTGCCTATTAGCATAATTATAGAAGTGTCTGTATTTCTCGTTTATAGTAAAATAAATTTTCCACTAAAAAATGCAGGGGCATTCTCTTAATTGATAAAAAAATTATAATAGAAATCTAACATTTTTATGGTGTTTGGCATTGAGAGACAGATAATCGAATTTTAAGTTTCGTTTAAAAACTTTATTTTTTCATTAAGATCGATTTATTGACGTGAAATACAATTAAAAAATATAAAATAGTTTGATTAAGATGTGACGTGCATCGCATAATAGAAAATTTGAGTACAAATAATAGGAGCAGAGCATATTCTGTTTATAAGAAAAAAGAGCGTCATCTTCTTTTAATCGCATTTTCAGGCAGTTGAGTACGTCAGTCAATTCCTAGGAGATTGTCTGACATAATTACAACTCTCGTAATCAGTTTACTTCTTTTGACCCTTCTTTTCATCATCTACATTGTTGATTCTCCTCACATTTTTCCCTTTATTTTAATGTTTTCCCAATGTAATTATCTCGTTCTATAATTATATTCTCAAACAGATTTATAGAATAAGGTTTTATGGTACTTAATTGAGGTAAATGAAATTTCTTCACATTATATTAAAATGCTTTTTCAGAATCAAAATTCATTTAGTACTTATTGCAAGTTAGAATAAAACATACACCAGTAATCTAGTTGTGAAAACGTAATAATTTATATATTGGAATTTTACATTAAAAAAAAAAAAAACAAAAAAAAACAATTAAACTAAAGTTTTATGAAATGTTACTTCTTAGGAGTAAATCAAAAGAAATAATGAAACAAACAGTGAACATTTTATTAACAGTTAATTTTAATAACATAATTAAAAAGGAATAGTTTTAATTTTTTTCTATAATATTGTATTCACGAGTACTTACTGACTGAAGAAAGGATTCTGCATCTTTAATATTCTTTATGTCATAAATTAAGCAAAACATTTTTAAGCTGCTCCAAATTAAAAAACCAAGAACTACATTTATTGACTCAGTTTGGCGTAACATTAATAGAATTTTAAAGAATAAATGAAAAAGTAATTTTTTTTTAATCATTAATGCAGTTTCAATTTGTTTTATTAATTTTTACGATCAATTATTATTTTTTACGTTTTGGCAGATTTATAAAACGCTGCTCATTAGAATAAATAAAATCTGTCCGAGATATCTGACGAGAAACGAGGAACCTGCGTCTTGATAAAATAAGAATCTAAAGGAAAAACGTAATGTACTGCTTACACTGTGATCTGAAGCTCACTGAAATGTTGTAATGAAAACTGTTTATTTTACTGTGTTCAGAAAAAAAAAGAAAGTAGAATAGTAGATACAAAAAAAGAAAGATTTTTAGTATGGAATAATATATACCATTAAATATACCAATAAGCCTAATATAATTACCAATAAAGTATAATGTAATATACTAATATAATATACCAATAAAGCCTAATATAAGCATTAATATATACCATTTAAGCCTTTAAATTTTTAAATTAAAATTCTTGATTTTTCATCTGAATAAGTAATGCTTTAAAATGAAATTGATATCATGGTATACATCGCGTTATGCCATTATAAAACCATATTAAAAATAATGAGAAAAATAACAAACTAACAATTTTTCATTAGGTTTTATAGAAAACTAATTTACTTCGATTCCAAAAAAATCTCCGCTTCAGTTATGTTTGAAAACATAACAATGGAACAACTAGAAGGACGTCTATGTAGAATAAAAAAAAACATAATTGAAATCATCTTATTCTTATAAATCAATTCATCAAATTCATCAAAATACATAAATCAATTCAAGTTGATTTTATTAATTATTTACAATCAGTTTCACAAATAAGGAATTATAATAAACAAATCACATAAAATAACTATTACGTGACATCTCCCAATAAAATTAAATTTTGAACAAAGCATAAGACAATGAAAAGTACAAAGAATGAAATTTCTAACAATTTACACAAAGTCCGTAACGATGCGCATGCACTGGCGGGCACTCCCACCACGCGGCATCTGCTCGCGCATTTGTCCTTCCATGACAGCAGCACTACCTGTGGGTACTGTGGGCACTAATAAATGAAGGCTTCCTAGAGTGAAACTTCATTCTAACACCAATTGCCACCTAGAGAAGACCTCGGAGAAGCAGAAGATGAAAGAAGACCGAAGGAGTGCCCTAGCCGACTCAACGCTGGACCACGCTGCCGGAGCAGCAGGCCTGGCCAGCCCGCCAAGGGAGTCGTTGGATGCGGACGCTACATTCCTGCTCCAGATCGCTGGGCTTCCATCGCCCTGGCCGGTGGACGCAGCTTCCAGAACCGTCCCAGCGTGGGATCGCTGGGAGAGAACCGCCTCCGCCGTGCCGGCGATCGATGACCGACGCTGACCCGACACTGCGGGACTCTGGGGGTCTCCACTACCACGCTGTAGTGGGAACCTAACCACAGCTGAGGTAAAGCCCGATCGGACTTTGACGGGCGAGCCGCAACTTCCCGACTGCAACCGAGTCGACTTCGCTGGAGACCATCTCCCGGCTCCAACAGTTCTTCTCAGAGCTAACCAGAAAGAGATTAGCAACAACAACTCCCTTTCTCAGGACTAATATGATGAGATTATAAACAACGAGCCTCTGAAGCCATTTGGACACAAAAAACGGCCCTTTTCAGGGCTACCAAAATTTGTTGAGATTCAACTGTCGTCGAAGCCATTCGGCGACAATCCATACAAGCAACCTTTTCAGTCGTCTCAGATCCTCATTGATATCCAATAGGTTAATAGCTAGATGGTTTTTATGTTATTAAGCTTAAGTATATACTTTGAACTTAATTGATGAATTTCTTCATGAATAGCATGCACTCCTAGCTAATAGAGGATCTCCTTGCTCTTCTCAACCATCTCGATTCCAATATGTTCTTCAGCACTTTGTTCTGGAATCTTTGGAAGATATCGCTATTGCTATTACTTGCCGAACCACAAAGTTGTATCCTGTAGACCTATATATCTTGCTTGCGCTTTATACAGCAACAGTGCGTTACTTAAAAACAACACTGACCTTCTTGCTATTAACCAGTTCAACCGCCTAAACTTGATTGCTTTCTCTTTTCTCTCACATGATTTTTCCATGTTAGGCCCGGCCCAAAAGAAGTCCTAGCTAAAAGAGACGGTAGAGGGCCTGAGTTAGTGTAATTCAGGCGTTCTCTGAATGAGGGATGTGAACGCCATCTAGGCAGGATCCCCTCCTCAACACAAAGGTTTGATAACTCGACTTTCCAGTATTAACAGGTACTTTCCATTTTGCTAGCCATTCGCTGAGAAGGTCTAACTCCGATTGCAGTTTGTCTGGCTCTATTGTTGGGTTAACATCAACTGCATATTCGCTGTGTCTTAAGCAAAGGACTCACAAGAGTGAGCGAAAAAGGCTCACAGAAGGATCAAGAGTTATATTTTCAAGGTACAGTTTGCCCGGTTTAGAACCAGTTGTTATGGTAATATAAACAGCTCCTTTTAAGTTATGAAGACAAATCCAGGAGCCTTGTTTAAGCTTTCAAATTTCCAAATGGCCTGCAATATTTCTGTCCACGTGAAAGACTGTAAATGTAGACATAAAGGAATCGGGTTATCCTAACAATAATTTTTTAATGATAGTAAGATTCATTATCTTCTTGAATAATCAGTACCTTCCCGACTCCCATGCTTCTCCTTTGGAATGGTGGCCAATCTGCTTTTTTATAGTCAAGGTCAGCGACCAGGTCGCTTCATCGATATCATTTGGGTATTTCAAAGGATCTGCTTTATCAGCTCGTCTTCCACTCGGATTCGATAAGACTCCCGGTTCGTGTAGTTATAGTACAGTAATACGGATTTATTCTTCTTTATAACCATCATGCAAACGGTCAATAGAACAGGCGAACGTTTAGATAAAGAATCATAATTATTCTCATGGTAAATGTAAAGAAGAGAAACTCTTGAGACGACATAAAAATGTAATAAGTCTACGAATGTACCTTTGTAGGATAGTACGAGTATGCAGGCTGCAGTCCAGAAATTATATTAGCTGCAGGTTGTCTGAACTATCCTTTGAGGCCCTCCGTCGTTATAAGCTAAGATCCCCAGAGTACATGCTTTATGTTTCCGTCGCTTCGCAAAAATAAAACGGCGACTCAGAATGCCGAAGAATTTCGAAAACAAGTCACCTGTGATTGCATGACAAGGGGTACAGTAAACTGCAGATATTACGGTAGTTTTGGATCTATCAATCCAATATTTCCATCAAAATTTCTTGAACATATTCAAGCACAGATTATAATTTGTGCTAAATCATGAAATAAGTGATGCCTTAAAGTATTCATAACCAGAACAACAGTATCTTCATGAGCTCTACCATCCGGCTAATTAGTGATGTAGGTCGTGTAACCTTTAGTAAAGATATAGTCACGGTCAGTAAAGCGCGTTCGGAAATAAGTATGTTGTCTAGAAATTCCAACTGTCCTTTTCATCGCATTTCATTACTTTTCTCAGTAAAATCAAGCATGTTTCAGAAAAAAAAATTATCAAAATAAAAATTTATTGATAACTTCTACTCGTATACTTTTACACGTACCAGTTTTTAATAAAAGTTCAAAAATGAGGTCACCATTTTCAGAACATTTTTGGCATAATTCTGTACTGCTATTTGCTATTTTTAAAGCCTCACGGCTGTCTTTAAGTTGCTCAGCCGCATCCAGAATTCGGACAATTAATTCCTCACGAGAATGAATTTTTGTTTTGTATACAATACTTGGGCTATACAATACTAAGGACTGTGAATCTACACGACCGAACAATTTCTCAGGGTGATGATTTGCGAATGGAGACAGTACAAAGTAAGTGGAGAGACGAGTCAACGTGCTGGACATATGCTTTGTGCCTCAACACTAGAGGAACATCTTCTAGCAGCTGAGATAGTTCCTTTTGAAGAAAGTACAAGTAAACCTCAGCATTTAAGTGGACAGTTAAGATGAACGGTCTAAACAGCTGACTGTGAAGAAGGCCACATCATACATTGATGCTAAATCAATGTTGAAAACTGCCTTTCACTTTTATGAGGATTTACTTTACTGCATACGTTGTTGACGCAGTTTTGAGGGAAATTTGTCTCTACGGTAAATAAAAATACTTGTGAAGTTGTAGATTTGTATTCCACCAGTTGCAGAATCCCAGCAGGACCGCCTTCTGTATATAAATGTTAAAATTACTATTTCTGATAAGGGTAAATACCTTTCCTTAAGTATGTTCTGAACCATTGAATACAAAACTCAGATCCATTTAGAAAAACGACTTATACTGACGCCTGGATGGGGCTAAATTGCATCGATAATAATTTCATCAATAATAGCATTATGTTGAACAGATTATCCGTAGCTGGTTCGAGGTAGTGAGCCTGTTTCGCGGAGATAGCGAAAAATCATACCAATTGCTTTGTGATCTGAAATTCTGCGAGACCGCACGTATTTCACATTCTACTTCAGCAGCTGTAGCGTTACTATTACACACACTCAAAACGGATACCATATCAGCCTATTCCTCTATTGCAAATGACAAATTATTGTAAATACGGCATTACTTCAATGGAAAACCGATCATGTTCAAACTAAAATTCACAGAAAACCTTCGTTACGACATCATCATTCACATTAGGTACCTAATGTAAGTTCCAGAATGATGTAAACACTTATACAGTATTCGCATTGGTGATCAGCTCTTATTATTTTAATTCCAACTTTGGAAATAATTTTTCGAATAATCTATTATGTTTCTGTCATTAATAAAACAAATTATTATCTAAGTAATTTTTATTCTATATTTTTATTTTACAATTATTGTGTAATTTACATTTTTTTTTTGTTCTAACAATAATTTTTAACAGCAAATTTTATTTTTTACATATTTCACATCACTAAAAAAAATTGGTTTTTGTTTACATTAAATTATTACTTTTCTGACAAATGTAGTAATGTACTGAGTGTTTCTAAATAAATTCAAATTTTTGTAACTTTTCTTCGCTTCATTGAACTCATCCTTACACCAATTTGTTGAAAATTAAATTCTTACAAGTTTTACATAGTTTTAAATTTTAATTACTCATTTTTACCAAAATCTATTGAAAATCCGGGGAGAATTTCGTGAAATACTCTTTCTTTCTCTTTTTCTCCCTCTCACTCTCTCTCTCTCTCTCTCTATATATATATATATATATATATATATAAAATAATTTAATGTAAGTATATATATTTATGTAATACAAGATACTGAAATATATATTAATATTAAAACACTACTGTTAAAATGGTATATGGAGTTATTATCAACGTTATCTTAAAATAAGGTTTTCAGTTGAAACAAGGTAAAATCTTAATAAAAGTATTTTGTTTATACTTCACTAAAATGAAGGTAATCACAATAACTGAGTTATTTTTTCCAATTATCGTTAATACAATTTTTTCTGCGGAATAAAAAGTAAAGGAGAAAATGATAAGTTTCATAGAGCTTATCGTTTTCTTTTTGATAAGCTGAACACATTTTACAGGAATATATTTATCTCTAATTGTTTGATACTCCTTCAATGAAGATTTTATTTAAACTTGATCGGTAATTCTCTGATTAGGACAAAATACAATAGACAAAAATTCAAAAAAAGATTGAAACCGTCTTTGACGATAATAATTAAGAATAATGCTTAAAACACATAAAAATCTAAAGAAACTTTGCATAAAATTTACTTTTAAATTAAGAAATTTTACATAAAAATTTTACATCAAAGCATATAAAATTTATACTTAAATTGGCTGTTAAAAGTATATCATTAATTACTACGCATTATAAAGTTGTTGACTATTTACAAATTGCTTTATTTTTTAAGTCGTTGATAAATTGCAGGAAGCCAGCTGCTTTATATCCGTAAACGAATCTGCTTCATAAATAAAATAAATGACTACTGACATATGTGCTTCATATTATAGAATATGAATAGGCCTATTTCAGATTTGCCTGGTAATTACTCAGGAGTCTTGCTTGAAAGCTTAAGATGAGTTCTCCTCTTATTACTGCGATTAAAATAACATATAGCTCTATTCATCCCTTATTGTAGTTTGTTCATACAGTTCCTCGGATAAATAGAAAAAAATACAAATAAAAGATATTGGTGGTTTTATATGATTATTTTACGATTAAATTATGGAACATGTTTAATACAATAGCCGTATAACCGGCTTTGGCCGTTTCATTCAGGATAGATATCTCAAATTACAATCCGATCAATCAACCACCAGAATACCGAGTTATTATGTTAAGGGAACAAGATGTAGTCGTTTATTTGAGTAATATTGGTTATTTTGATCAAACATTTAAAATTTATTTATAAATTAATTTGTAAAATTTCAGACATTACTTTAAAACTACGCAAAGTTTAATTTCCTAGTTATCGCTGAATGTGAATATTAATTTAATTCTGTTTCCTTTTATTATTTCTATGCAATATACGTTAGTAAACATTTTTAATACTGTAGAATGGGTATGACTTTTTTATGTGAACAGCATCAACTATTAATCTGAATATACTATTTAGAATCGGTTCTATACTTTTTCTATTCATTGCATTTCTAGTATGAGAATTACTCTTTGGTTGTCAGCTATATAACCTGCCCCAGAACTGATCCCTAAGGAACACCCGATCCAGTATCAAAAAATACAAACAAGCCTTGATTGTATTTCACCTGGAAAAAACTTCCATCTAGAATCAACTAATACGCTCGAGGAAGTCTCCTTCTCAATTTATAAAGTAGTAGGAAGCTAGACATTATCAAAGACCTGTTGGGCATAAAACAGCCTACCAATACATCTTTTTTCTAGGTACTGCTGATAAAGTAGGCAATCCTAAATGTTTGTTAGATTGTTGAGTGTCCACGTGTGAAGCCGAACTGATGTTCAGGAATAACTAGCTCTTCTTCAAAAAGACCATAGCTTAAGGAGAATTAGTCATTAAGGACTTAAAGACGGCTTAAGGAGAATTTGTCGAAATACATATGATGTTAAATCTTGGGCCAGCTTACGGTTTTGGAACTGTCACCATCTGCGAAACCTACTATTCCGTCGGGAAGCTTGTAGTTTGAACAATGCCATTAAAGGGATGGGTTAGATATTGGATGGCCTTAAATGGAAGTATAAAAATCATTTATTATTTATCAAGTCATATCCAGGTTCTTTGTTTGAATTTCCTCATCTCTTGTTACTCGCAGAAAAAGTTCTCTGCTGTCAAAAAAGGGTTCACAAGAGCACTCATAGGAACTGAGCTATTGGGTTATTGGATTATTTCTTCTTCACAGTCACTTGTGTGTCAAAGGGTGGAAGGATTTTCTCAGGATGTCTTGAGAATATGGAAGCTTTCTCACTATTAGTAGAATTGCTTGTAAGAAAATAAATACACACGAAAAACCTACCGATCTTGACTGATGAATTTATTTTGTTTGGAAAAATGAGGAATACATCTTTATATATATACGAGGGCCGTTTTTTTTTCGACCTCCGATAGGCTATAAATAAAAGAAAAGTTCATATAAAACAATAATTTTATTACCAAAAGATTGGTACACTTACGGTTACTTTTCGACATAATCACCGAAGA
>JAAAKQ030071967.1:0-15400 GCA_010016005.3 Zanna intricata | reverse complement strand
TTGGAGATACAAAGTCATAGAATCAGAAACTTATATCATTAACGGGAGGAAAATTATAAGTAAATAGAAATGTTTTCTGGTCAATATGACCCGAACAGAACAGCAGGGTTAACAGAATAAAATATAATTATTATAAATATTTGTAATTAAACTTTTTAGTTTTTAATTCAAATTTTTAAGCTTGGTTATATTAATTTTATTTTTCTAAAAAAAGAAGTATATCCATTTTAACTATAGAATACTGTAACTAATATTTTTATAAGAAAATCAGAACTCCAAAAAAAAAAGATTCATTGTAAAACTGTTAATAAATTTCCTTAACGACTCCACTCAAAATAAAAATGTTTAGTTGAAAAGAGGCCCAAAAATATAGTTCTAAGTACTAACGAAAATAGAATGATATTAAAAAACTGGTGGGTAATACAAGCCAAAACACTTACAGTGTGAAGGTTTCCTTAAAAAAATTGCTTACCCCCAAATAAATAAAAAAATTGTATACAAAGAACTATTTGCTACTTTCTAACTTCTCTTGTACACAATTCTTTGCTTTAAACGCAGATAAATAATATTTAATAAATTACTTGAAAAACTTGACTTTACTTTACTTGCAAAACTTGAAAAAATTGCTTTTCGCTCGCTACGGAGTTTTTTCAATTACTAGGTAATCAATAACAGCCGGCCTCCGTGGCGGAGTGGTAGCGTCTCGGCCTTTCATCCGGAGATCCCGGGTTTGAATCCCGGTTAGGCATGGCATTTTTCACATACGCTAAATTCATTCGTCTCATCCTCTGAAGATATACTTAACTGTGGTTCTGGAGGTTAAAAAAAACAAATAATTATATTGTAAAAAAGTTTGAGAATAGCAAACAGTATATAGTTTCTCTGTATATGAGTTTTATTTTTTGGATTCAGGGCAAAGAATTGTTTTCTTTTTTTTAGATTTCTTCTCACTGTGCATGTTTTGGCGGAGGTTTGTATTATTCAACTTGCTTTTTTATATCATTTTGTTTTTGTTGTTATTCAGGACAAACAATTGTTTATTGGGCCTCTTTTAACTAAAACAGTTTTTTTTTGTGGGGTGTGATAAGGAGATTCACAAACACTTTTGCAAAGAAATGGTTTTTTTTTGTGGTAGTTATGATATGAACTGTTTTCGTTATGTCTTCTTAAAATATACGTTGAATATTACTTTTCCTCATAGAAAGATTCATAAGCATCTTTTGAATTTCTTGGCCATCTTTCTTTATGAATGCTTAAATCGTCTACTCGAATCCTGCAGTGTTTTCCTTTAACACACAAGTGTAATGACCGTACTGCATACTGACTCTGCCCCTTAAAATAGTGCTGCAATTACTTGATACAAATTATTAGCAATATTAAATGATTCTTGTGATATATTTTTTACAAAAAATTTTTTTTTTTGGGGGGGCACTTTCGGGGGGGGCTTTATAACGAGATTAATTAAAATTTCCACCTGAAATTGTTTTTGGGAGTTTCCATATTAGTTGTGTTTTTTATATCTTCTTAAATTTTATGATGATTTTTCTTTTAATTATTTTTTTTTTACTTTTTTGTTTGTGCAGTTCTATAATATCATAATTTTAAAATGTACTTAATTATTACTTTAATTAAGGACATTATTATTTTATTGGTGTTATTGTTATTTTATAAGTATGAAGTGTTATTACTTAATTATTTATAATGTACGATACCATAGCTTTAACGGGAAACTATGAAGTCCTTCATTTTCGGCATGACCATACAATCCAACCGCTGAGAAAATAACTGGCATTCAGTTTTGACTAATGCAAATAAAAAAACAACAGTGTTTTACATCAGTATATTAAAACAATCAATAGAAAATATAAGAAATTACTTTAGATTGTAATTGTTGATCTCCTTGCACTCTCAGCAATGAACATCGTTGTCTACCGATATTTACAATACCGTTTTCTTCAAAACCGAAATCACCGTTTACCTGGAAAAATCATTTTTATTTTCCACTAAACTACATTCACTACTAAACATACTACCATTACTTTCAATTCGTTAAAACAAAATTAGCACGATTCGTAATTAAAAAATGTACTGAAATACGTGTAATCAAAGTATGTTTTGTCCGAAAATTTAATTTTGCAATAAATTTTCATATAAAAAATGTATATTAAAACGAATAAAACTAGAAATTAATTCACAAATAATAAAAATTCTTTAATTTGAAGTGCATCTTTATCTTAATCTGCCCAGCTTTAACACAATTTAATTGAACAAAAATTATTTTGATGTAATATAAATTTATTATTTCCATTTAACTGGCAATTACCTATCATAGACCAGCTGATAATTTTTATCATAATTCAACTGTAATTTTCGTGTGTTTACCCTTCATAATAACAATAATATACAAAAAATATACCTTATTATTATTATTTTTGCTGATAATAAAAAATTATTGGTTAATAATTATTGTTCATTATTATTATTATATTGCATTCATATTCTATTATATTTATATGTATAATTTATTAAACAGTTAAAACAATAACGTTTAACACGTATCCGATTGTTTTACTGAACCTTGATAACACTTGCTATCTCTGTAATTAATCATCATTGACACAGGAATTAGTTTTAAGAGGTTGAAAACTGGAAAACCTTAGATCAAAAAACACCCAAGAAAATAATTACTTTCTTAGAATAAATTTTTAAGAAATAATTTTTTAAAATAATGTCTAATGATAAATGAATTGTAAAATAATTGCTGCTTCATAAAAGTATTTTTATTACAAGCCTAAATTAACTTTTTTCTTGGAGTTATATAAGTCACATTTTTGTCTTTCTTTATTGGAACATTCCTTTACTATTTTTTTTATTTTTTGTTATAGTTTTCTGATTCTTATACATATTATAAATAAATTGTTGTCTTTAGATTTCATTCCTATTGTTCTTAAAATTCTAAAGATTCTTTTTAACAAGATAAAATTCTTTTTCATGATTTAATAATTTAATTTACTTGGCTTCTTATTTTTTTCAATCAGCCGTCTAAAATTAATTTAAAGTAGTTTTTCTTTGTTTTCCTATGCTTAGTCTGCAACCAAATGGACCTTTTTGGTATTTTTCGGGAGTTGTGATTTGGTGCGATGTAACACGTAGAGAAAGATACAATATACATATGTATATGAGATGAACTGTTTCCAGTTGAGTTATGTAAATGTATTTCATGTTGGCAGTTATATAGATGGTTATTTTCTCGAAAAAATGATTATCAGAATGGTCTGGACTAATTCACAACCGTAGTTTATCATTGCTGACCCAGTTTCTCCATAATAATACATAGATTTATTTCATAATGTACTCTTTAATTTTATATATTTTGCATTGTAGAGAAAAATTAATTCAAAATAATCATTGTACAGGTGACTTTAACGGAAAATAATTTAACCAAACATTTTTTAAATCTGTAGAATGTTCTTTTTGTAGTAAACAGTGTATGACTTCAATATTTATTACAGTACATTTTTATTGTTTCTATTTAAACATTAATTGAAGAAACTCCTTAACAAGTGATTTTTATATTGTCATCTGTCCGGGCTTGTTCGGATGGGTGGCGATGATGATGCACAGCGATTCTGGAACCTCATAACCCAAAGACACCTCCCCGAGACTGAGTAATGCTTAATTACGGGTCCGGTTACGGGGAGGAGGAGGAGGAGGAGGAGAACGGTGAGGGAGGTTTAGTCGGTATGGGGCAGGCTATATATGCCTAACACCAGCTTGGCAGAACTTGTTAGCTTGTTAGCTAGCCCTTGACGAATAGCGTCCTGGGTCCGAGCCCGACACAAAAAAAAAATCTAATAGAGAGTTACAGTTGATATCACTTAATCGTTAATAAGTTAATTATACTTTTATTTGAGAAAAATTATGAAACATCGCACAATATTTTTGTGTCTCATAAAATTTTATATTTTAAAATATAAGAAAAGAAAATTAGGAAACAGATTTGACACATAAACTTTCGTTTAATATAAATAAAGACGTTCTTGATAAGCAAAAATCTTCTGTACCATTTTAATTTTTTGATTCACTGAACAAAAATCTTTCTAAGTACAATAATTTTGTACTGGTTACTTTTTTTCTAAAGGCATATTAATATAAAAACCAAGACTTAAAGAAATATTAATGAAAAAGATACAAAACGAAATCAAAATAAATATTCTGATACGGTAAGCATTGCAATAAAAATTTTAAGCTAAGAAAATAGGTTTGTAAAATCAACGATAATTAAAATATTAAAAGAAAAAATAGGATAATATAGCAATAAAAGAATAAAAGCCTAATTTCAAATTTAATTATGTATCAATGAAATTTTTAAAAATTATGACAACTAAATGGACGAATTTTTTTTTAATCCTCGTCTTAGATCTTACAGATCTCTGCAAATCTCCTACAAATCTTAAGACTCATTAACTAACACGAGCCTTACAGCTTGCATAAGTCACTTTAGTCACTTTCAGATGTTTGCAAACAATTCTTCACTGATTCACGAGATTAGGAGGAGCTACATGAATCTGTCATCCTATCTAGCATATCCTATCTACCATAACGTAGGATAGAATCTACTTTCAGTAAAAACTTTTTTTTAACCTCTTTTCTGTAAAGATCTATTAATGAAAGAAAATATTTTTCTTGATAGTTGTTCTGGGCCTTTAGAGATTAATTTTTACAGTCCTTAATTACTCATTAAATTATCTTTAACCAAAAAAACCGCTAGAAATAAGTTTTAGCAGCATATTTTTCTTTTCGACATAATTTTTTTTTTTAACTTAAGTATGAATTAAAGCTAATACCAAATAAATCAGCGAATTTAATTAACAATCGATTAAAATTCAAAAATTAGGTTTTAAACAGACAAATATAAAGACGGTATTCTTTCACTTAAGCATAGTTTAACAATAAATTATTTTTTAATGATGATTAAAAGGTGAAAAAAGTAATTTTACCGAACAATTTTTTTTCTGTGGTGGACAGTTAAAGGATCAGAAATTTGTCTTCAATTTATACAACGAGATAAAGTAAGGTCAAATTTAAATTTTAAATATCAAAATTATCTGTATTCATACATTCAAGTAAAGTTTTATTTAATTTATTGTGATTACATTATTATTATTGTATCACAAATGATTAGCCGGTGATTGAATAATATTAACTTCTGCAGTGAATTAAGTATAATGTAATTACCTGAATGTTTAAGTACGCAGTCTAGTATTTCTTAAACATTATATATTTTTCTACATATTTTTGTGAAACTTTGAAACTTGGAAATACAGATGCAAATGTCAATCTTACTGATTGTACAATGGTATTAAACTATTGCATTCGATTGGTATTAAATAATTGTATGACAATGGTCGTTCCACAGTTTTTCTTTTTTTCTATAGAGATTCAAGTTTCACAGCTGCAAATCAAATAAATAAACGACCCTATTAAATAAAAATAAACTCTTTTATCGATATTTTTCCTTGTTTTCAAAGAGAACTGAACCAGAGATTAATAATATCTTAAAGTGGGTGTTCGGTTGGACCTAATTGAATACTTACATGTACATATTTCCGAAAATCGGTTGGGTTTTTAGCAGCTCTGTATATGTCTAGAATGTATCATTAATTTCATGCAATATATTTTCTTAAGCAGTTCGGAAGAGATTTTTAAGGTTAGAATCCTTAATCAATAACTTTATGTATCCATTTGCGATCCGGTAAAAATGTGCGAAGTACTACAGATTGAGGGAATAAATGTCAAAATATGAAGTCTGCAATCCTAAAATCTGTTAAAAATAGAAAATTCTGCTGATAGCAGAAAAAATAGAAAATAAAGCTTTCAACTTTCCTGAAGCTAAAGTTGTCAAAAAATTCCTTTTAGGAGTTTAGAAGGGTTTGTGTTAATATTTTAATTACTCTGGGAATAGTTCCTCTTAATACCCCGTATTAAAAACAGGTTCTGTGCAAAACAGGTCTGGCCCAAACAGATCCAAGATGTGAATTCTGGAACCTATACAACTAATATCAGTGGCACTACCTGTAAACTTCCGCGGAATTTTTATTACTGCAAACGGTTCATAATAAGCTAACATTTGAAGAAACCGTGCGTTATAATCTCTCCTAATATATCACTAAAAATTGAATCTTCAATTTTCTATTTGAAAAATTATTGATTATTTGTGGTATTTTTTTCTTACAAATATTCGAACTTTAAAAAAAGTCTCACTAAATTTCTCAATAGGATATACTAGGCGAATTCGGAAAAAGGTGTTCTTACACGCATTGAAAATGATGCTTTATGTTATAATTTTTATTTTTTCACAAATATGTTGAGATATATTAAAATGTATCATAGATTTATTTTTTTCTTTCTTTTTTTTTTTGAAGAACGAACTAAGAAATTCATATATTATTTTTTTCTTCTTTTGACATAAAATATATTACAAATAAGAAACTGACATTTCTATAGAAAAATTACACCTGCGACTTTTGATAAGCATGAATGGAAATGAAGTTTCTTCATTGTATTCCGAAATTTTGTAATCATGTCACAAAATAAGAGAAAAAGAATACTGTTGTAATATAAGTTACACAAATAAAATTTTAATTAAAAAAAGATATTTTATTTAAGTACGTTATGTAAAACTGTTTTTATATTAACTTTAGAACTAATACTTTTACATTAATCAGTAAGGAATTAATTATAAACCCTTTTTTTCTTATTTTCTAATGGAGGAGAGAAAATCTGCAACCAGATGCCCTGCAGCCCGTATTACTGGGTGTATGGGGTTTCCTGCATTGTTATCTTGCAGGTTCTTGCATTTATATCTTGGATCTATTTGGGTCTAACCTGTATTTACAGAACCTAAAATACGGGAGATGGCGTCAGTAAAGGTTATTAAGAGGAAATATTCCCCGAAGAATTATAAAGAGCCGGTGTTCGAACTATTTTAACAACTTCATCACCTTCGCAGTACCCCGACGGGGAGTCTTATTCTTTAAGACTTTGGGGGTTGGCATCCCCACGACCCTAGCCTCTGCAGCTTTTCTTCCCACTACACACTGAGCTGCAGAATACTTTACACTATACGCAGAAACTACACCAACAATACAACACAAATTACAACATACACCCTTACACAACAACATTCTACATTATTTCTTCCTACACATACAATCGGTGATGTTGCGACACCTAACAAAACGCATCGTAACCTAAAGTGAAAACAATTGTGCCGATGGGTTAATAGCTCTACGTAGAGAGTCTCAAACGACCTCTGCGCATCTGGGCGAACTCAGTTGTATATAGCTCCAGCTCCGTGACGCGTGCGCTCTGCTGGAGAGATCTGTTATATCGTCGGTACTCGTGGGACCAAACTTTTAATTCCTCAAATTCATTCTATGGGTGGTGGTCCATCTGACAAAACCATGAATAATTGTCTTGTGACATTTATTAAGGTATTAAGGTGAATTACGTAGTCACTAGTCACTGGTGATCATGCGGATTACCCAAAAACATAAGAAAACTGAGAGGTGGATCCATACTAATAGAGACCTTCAGTGATGATCAAAGTCGATCGCTGTTACGTCTAACCAGTATAGAAGGTACAAGTATAAGTGCGGAAAAATGTGCAAGCTGTGGGGAAACACATACAGCTCGGTCTCGAGATTGCCCAGCTTTTAAAAAAGAGAAGGCAATCTTAAAAAATCTGTATTGAGCCTTCATTCCCAGCCGCTCGAAGAGAATATAAAAAGACACTACCTGGTCAAACTCCATGTCTCTTTCGCCGTTGGGCCACCAAGTAAAACAACAGTAAATGAAGGAAACGAACAATGTAAATGCTGCATTGAGCTGAAAAAGCTTGTTCAGATTTTATCTGATCAGGTTGCTTCACTTACTGCAACTATTCCTGAATTAACAAAAGTGAATAAGAAGTCAGTATTAGACACAATTGAAAGTAGTACTAGAGGGATCCCTCTTAAAGTTCCTGTTCGCAAAGCTTTGCCTACACGGACATATGTAAATACATCAGGTGGTAACCACCAAATAAGCTCCCTGTTAGGGGAGCCCACACAACAACCTCCATTTACTGCAAAACTGTATGCTATCAAAAAGGCAATGAATATCGTTAATCCAAAATACCATTATATCCTTATACTCGTGTAGTGAAGCACCTGAAGCTGTAGAAGATTTATGTTTTAAAACTCCTTTGGTCAATGAAATCTTTAATGCAATCGCTGAGTTGAACAACCACATCACACAAGTGAGTTTATGTTGGATTCGTAGCCACGTACGAATTCCAGGTAACGAAAGTGTAGATTCCTCTGCTGAAGATTCATGCAATCAATCTCTTTTCACCACTCTTCTTGCTACTTCTGAATTTATTAATTTTATAAAACAGTCACTCATTGCCACCTTGCCACCTATTGGCACCTAGTGGCCACCTATTGCCATTCACCTTGCCTTTGACGGCAAGGTGAGTGGACGTCTACCGTCGATAATAAACATCGATACATCAAAGATTGTGTAATGGCATGGGACTCCTCATACAGCGAAATACGTTGTGAGGAAGTGGTCCTCTGTCGATTGCGATTTGGACACCAGAATTTTGCACGATTACCTGATGTCTGGAGAAAGTTTACCACTGTGTGCACGATGCAACTGCCGCATGATTGTCCGCCACATACTTGTGGATTGCGTTCGTTATGCGGCGTTTCGTCGTAAATTCAAATCGCCAAGGATTATTCGCCAAATCGAGGGCAATGATAACAAAGTTTTGGACCGGTTGTTTTTATTTCTTAGCGCCATTAATATTTTACATACGTTTTAATAATGTTGTTATTTTTCTTCTTTTTTTTTACTGTTATTAATTTCATTTAAAATATTTTTTTTTTCTATTATCTGATAAGAAGCTTTTTAAACTCCTTTCGGAGTTCGTTAAAATTATTTTATTTTAGTTTTATGTATATTAGTTTAAATGTTTTTTATCTTTATGTGTTCCAATTGTGATAGTAGTTGTAAGTTTTTGTGTTTAATGTTTTATTGTAAGTTTTAATTTTTTTTTTTAATTCTATTTAAGTTTTATTTATTTATTTTGTATCTTTTAGTTTAATTTTTGTTATTTTATTAGATCGACAGTGGATTTTTTCTCCTGAAACCGAATTATTTTTTTGACAGCCACCGTGTTTTTCGATTTCAACCCCAATCTTCTAACCATCGAAGCCTCAAACACTTTGCCCAGGGAGTTTACAGGCCAAAACCCTTTGTTCTTCTTTTGGATCAGGACCAGTCTGGTCCTTTTCCAACTTGTAGGCATCATCTCAATTTTAATAACGTCAAGATACCTCAAGAATAGTCAATATGTACGCATCAACCAGCACTTGAAATATCTCCGCCGGTATGCTGGTCGGCCCGGGTCCCTTCCGAGGCTTTAGCTTGACAACCACACATTAGAGCTCGTTACTGTGAACTGGAGAATCTCTTTGGCCACAAATTTCTCCTCCTCCAACTTTATCCTTTAGAGAACAGTTCATTTACGACCTCCCGCAGCTGAGTAATCGGCAGCATAGGAACCAATCTCTCAAATTTTCTCATAACGATAGTCGTTTCCAAAGGGGTCATCCTCTAGTCTGTCGCAAATTTGTTTCCATTCAGCGTTCTCAAACTTAATTATAGCCGTCCTCTTTATGTACTTCTCTCAAAAGCACCATTGCATCCTTGCTAACGTTTCCCGTTCTACACAACCAGAGCCGCAGTTGGCCACCTTCTCCAAAATGCTCAGGCACCTGGGACGGCCTCATCCTCCAAGGCTAAAAAGTATCAACCTCCTGGCACCTTTCATGCCCAACGATAATCTCTATATAGTGATATTCGCTGAGCGTCTCCTCTTCCATCACGTGCCAGCTCACGTCATCCACCCAGGACTCCCCTGCAAACGCAAGGTACAGCTATCACCCCTATGGAATGTGTGAACGTCTTCACACACACCATATTCAAATACTCAATACTCTATATTCAAGGATTTCCTAAGTACTCACAACTATCCTCTTCAATAAATGTAATTTGATACTTTCAAATTTCTTAAATTAATGTTTCAGTAATTATGCAGTACGTCTAATTAATTAGAAATTTATCATAAATTCCTCAAATTTCAATAATAATGTTATTATTGCCATCCCAAAGTAAACAGCTACATATGAGTAAATCCAAGAAAGTACTATTAGTTTTGTACATGTATCTAAAATATATAAACTAGGATCATGTTAAACAAGTAAAACATATATTGAAAGATGATAGACTACTAGTTATACAAAAATAGATCTCTGTTATTCTGAAGTATATTTAATAAACTGATTTCTAAAATGAAATGAGATTAAAAATTGTGATAATTAAAATAAGTTAAAAAACAGAATTTTGGATTTCAATTGCTTATGGAAATGAATCAATTATAATATTATAGCATTATCTACATTGTAAGTCCTGTTTCTACGGACACCAGCTGTCATTAAATTACAATACTGAATGCAATACTTCCATTACACCTTTCTTACATGTTTTGTATATTTTTCTATACTCAAATTATAATATTTTAAACGTCAAAATACTTCCAAAAGTGACACTGCTGTTGTCCACAGCATAAGACTGATCAAGGTTTCCATGCCTTTTAGTAAATTTAAACACCAAAGTATAAAACAAAAATAATAATAATCTAGAGGAGATAGAACGAAGCGATAGTTTTTTTCCCTTCTTTGACAAACTCTTGCACATTGTTATTTTAGTCAAAATATAAATAAAATTCAATCACACAAAATACTCTGTTCACTACAGCCGAAGGCTATATATCATTGTTCTTATAGAAAATAATTCTCATCAGAATCTTTTGTATCTAAGATGTTGGACATGCGTTGATGACAAACATAAAAAAAAAATAAAATGTAAAAAAAAAATTACAAAATAAAAACACAGCTTCTCAAAATACGAGTATGATGTAGAACTGTAAATTTATTTTCCGCTTTCTGCCATTAAACAGCAACCCAGAGTCTGCAAAATAGTTATTCTAAAATATCGAAGAAATTTCAATGGAATTTTATTAGAATATTTTGATTAATTAAATAATGAAAATATAATTCATAGAAATATCTGAACGATAAATGAAACAAAGCTATTCATTAAAATACTAATTGTAATTTAATACCGTATGAAATAATTCCTTCTCAATTAACTCGTACATTCACAAACGTTTGTGAGTTAGAATCAGAACTTTTACTTTTCATTAAATCTATGGTAGGCTATTAGGTTATTTCTCACTACTATAATTATTTCATGCACAGTTATAATTTTAACTACGTTTTGCAGTTAATTTTGAATATTCTTCCATTAGTTCTGATAAAAAAAATATTTCATTGTTTTATAAAAATTAAAAAAATTGCATGGAATTTAATATAATCTTTTATTTTTTATTAATTTTAATATGCCAACTATTTCCATAATTTTCTGATCCTGGAGTATTCTTTTATAAGTATTTTTGTAAAATAAAATTATTGTAAAAATAATTTCAATTATTTTTAAAAAATATTTTTTCTGTTATTTTTTCATAAAATATTCATTTTATACATTATTTAAACATTTATTAAGGTTTAATAAATAAGAGCCGGTTTAAAATTAAAACTTTGACTAGTTAAATATTTTAATATTCGCTATTCACAACAAAACATGGTTCAACATTTTCCAATATCCTAGCTTTGTCTTTTTTGTGCTTTTTTTTTGCAAAAATGCTGTTGATGATTCCTCGTTATTTTACTCGCCCATAATTTCAAATTGTCTTCGGCTCAAAACACATGTCATAAACAAAAGCTACACTACGTTCGTTCCATTAACATCCGCATGGAAACTTTACAGCGCTGACCTGAATGCCCTCTTTTCTACTCCATTCATCCTTTATTTGTACATTCTCTCTCTATTGCTCCCATTTACTCTTTGTTCATATCCATCAACATTTATTTTGTATAATGCAACATCAATAATTGATATTGGTCACTGTAAATGTTCTTTTCAACACTAGTCCCGCAGCCTACTTTATTCATATGTGTACACAATTTTCATACAGCCGATATTTAGCCAGTGGGTTTACTAAAATTTAAATATTTATTAGTTATAATTGCATATAATCTTATCATTTAAATCATTCCAATTACTGTAATTTTTTTAATTTTTTTACCACTTAAAAAGAAAAAAACATGTAAAAATTTAAATCATATGTTACAAAAAAAAGCTGATTTTGTATATTTATCAGACTTCAAAAAAAAAAGGAAATTATTCATTTTGCTCTGAGTAAATAAATTTAAGAAGTAAAATGATTATTAATTTAAAAAAGATTATGACTTCTAAAATTCCAGACATTTTAAAAATAATCTTTCATAATGAACAGAAAAAAGAAATTTACCAATTTATTTTTACATAAAATCACTTCATTACTTAACATTTAATATAAATTAATTATTGTTGATTATATTATATAATTTACCGTAGAAGTGTTGAATGAAAAATAATTTTCATTGTTATTTATTTGTATGAAAACTAAAATGGAATTTTGTTCCTTGATATTCCAGATAAAATTTTTTATCTCTTGTCAAAATGGAGGTAGATCACAATTTATATGAAGAACAATTGGGCTTCCAACACGATCAATTGTCAGGATCACGAGTTTAAAATACGATGGATTAGTGAAAAAATCACTGAGAAAAATATGCTTCCTAGGAGTAAAAAATAGTTTTTATACCTGGAAACGAAATTTTATAATTTATTCTGAAAAAAAATGAGGACAGAAAGTGCTTAGCCGTTAAGAGATTCTATGAGAAACGAAAAAATCCATCAGACATCGCTAGATTTTTTACCGCATTACTTAATTTCTTTTAAATGTTTGTTACATTGTCTTACTTTTTATATTTAGGTATGTTTTTATTTTATATAATTTCATTGCATTAGAGAACTATTGATTTGTTTAATGTTTTTGATAACAAAATTAAAAAGAAATACACTGCAGGAGATATAGCAGTGCACTTCAAAACACTAACATTATGCTTCATAATTGCCTACATATTATTTATGTAAATATAGCTAGAAACCACAGAAACATATTTCATACTTTCTATCCGTTTTGGAAAGATTTGGAAGTATATTCTATTCTGTATTTATTTAAAGATAATTCTGGTTATGGTAACCAAAATGGTTTTAATGCGATGAACTTGACCATGTCAACGAAGGATGATTTTAAACAAAAATTTTCTGACTTCGATGAGTATTCTATAATACCTCTTGTAGCTCTGATCTGGTGTCTTTGTTGATTATTGATAACATGAAAATGAAAATTACGATGTATACAGAGTACCCGATGTTATCCAAATAATACATCTAGAACTCCTTCTGCTTTATACCGTGTTTAATTCTTTTGAAAGTAGATACCTAACTCGTAACTTAAAGGTAATACCGGCATCCGTGGGTCGAGTAGTAGTGTCTCGCCCTTTCATCTGGAGATCACAAGTTTGAATTCCGTTCAGACATAACATTTTTATACGCTATAAAGATGTCTTGGAACACTGTCTTAGGGAAATTTAAGATAGTGAAAATGTTAAAACACAAAACAAACACATAAAAGTAAATCTTTGAAAGAAGAACTAGATCAAGAGAGAAGTGACAAATTAGTGAATCAGATATTGAGAATGCCAGCCTCCGTGGCTGAGTGGTAGTGTCTCAGTCTTTCATCTGGAGGTCCCGGGTTCGAATCCCGGTCAGGCATGGCATTTTTCACACACGCTACAATTCATTCAATCTCATCCTCTGAAGATATACCTTAACGGTGGTTCCGGAGGTTAAAAAAAAAAAGAAAAAAAAAGAAGATATTGAGAATGAGATATTAAGAAGTGTTAGGAGAGGAATTAAGAAGGCAGTAATTAATGAGAGTTTTGAAGATGGCTCAACAGAATGACGTAATATAAGCAATATTTTGCACAGCAATCTAGAAGAAGGGAGGTTATAGTTACAATTTGAATTTGTATGTAAGCAAAAAGTCATTATAAAATTTAAAATCTCTTGTTGAAATGGCCAAAAAAAAAGTTTTGGATAGGTCTTATACTTCCCTTTGTGTATAAGTAGTTTTCGGTTTGAAAGCAGATTTGATTTTTTTTTCAAAAGATGTTACATTTTAAACTCAACAGTGATTCAACGTGTGGTCCTTTTAACCTATATCTTTTTAATATATCTGAATCTCTATTGTAAGGAGTCGTGCCAAAGCCCTGCGTAACGAATAAAAATACTACGTCTTACTTAAGCTGCAGAATATTTTGAAAATTTTTCAAATAAAACAAATGTCTTACGGATAAACATCAAGGTGTTTTGACATTCCATGTATAAAAAAATATTTATGTAAGTGAAAAAGATTGTTTTTCAAGCCAAGTAAATAATTTTCGACCAATGTTGAAAAAAACTCTCGTTCAGATATGGGAAAAGGAAAAACCGAGTGGGGAATCTCAAAAAAACATCGTTAAGACGTTAAACGTGTTCTTTTATTTTGTTATGCTGAGTTTATTGGCAGAGAACTTTAAAAATATAAAGAAATCAACTATTGCAAAGGTGACTTTCATGATGATGATTCTTCAAGTCAACCTTCATGAAGAGAATCCGAATAAATAAAAAGTATTTTCACATCCACCTTCATAAAACTGATCTTGAATGTAATTTTGTTATTATTATTATTTTTAAGTGTGAAATTTACCCTTAGTCAAAACGATTTGGAAATTTAGCTCAACGTATGATCATTTAGTGATAAATTCTTTCATATTTTGATTATAAATCGTAGTAATCAAGAAGGTTCAAAGCAATAATATTTTGGGTTTCTGGTACTTCTGTTGATAGTTTTTCGTACCACATGTACGATATACAATGACAGACTATATAAACGTATAAATGTATATGCAGAGTCTTAGTGATCCAAAAATAAATTCTGCTATTAGGGCGATGGGTTTCAACTGATCATTGTATTAAAACTATAAGATTGTTGGTGAATTATAAATTATCCTCTCGTTACATTGAATAAGTATGTAAACTTAAGGAATATTAACTGAAATCACTCAAAGGAACTATTTATGACTACTATATAATGAAATAAAAAAATTATGTATTTTATTACTCTAAATATTTGTGAGGATTGAATAAAAGGTCTCTAAAAAAGATAATTTTCAGATTTCAGAGTTTAGTTTAGCATATTTTGAGTATTCTTAAATCCAACCCTTTTTTTCTTTTTTTTTTTTTTAACCTCCGGAACCACAATTAAGTATATCTTCAGAGGGATGAGATGAATGAATTG
>JAAAKQ030071956.1:3609-15400 GCA_010016005.3 Zanna intricata | reverse complement strand
TGCCTGACCGGGATTCGAACCCGGGACCTCCGGATGAAAAGCCGAGACGCTACCACTCGGCCACGGAGGCCGGCATTAGATGTAACCTGCACACGTTATCGAAATCAGGCTAGAGTCTAATAAAACCAAAACAAGGCATCTGAACACTTACAAAACTTAGTATACAACTTATAAAACTAAGTTATATAAAAACGTATATAGAAAAATATAAGTGGCTTTTGTTTTAAATTGTTTTATTAAGAACCGTTTAAAAAAAGAAACTGCAGTTTTCTGCAAATATGAATAAAATGCAATCAATAGCTACCTACATAAAAAATAAATATAAATTTTTGTTAAATAATTTTAAAAATAATAAGTAATAATTCATAATTATGCAAAAGATTTTTTATTAAAATTTGGATAATGAATCCTCAAAAAAATAAACTTAACAACATTTTTAACGAAGAGTAATAGTAAAATAAATAACTACGTAAACAAAAATTTATAAAATTAATTGGATAATTCATTTCAATATAAAATGAATGGTTCTTTATGACCACTACAACGTTTTTATATTGCTTTAGTCGCTACTTCAGTACGTGGTAAATATTTATCAATGTAATTTTCTAACAATTTATTTTTTCAGTAAAATAGTAAACCTCTGAGTTATTAAAAAAAAAAAAATCAAATCTGTATTAATGTACTAAGCAATATGCTAAATCTTCATATTTTTAAAAAGCAGGAAATTCTCGAAAAAACTTCGAAATCAAACTACTGATGTAATTTCATTCCTTTATTCCTAGAATTAAATTCAATTTTATTAAACTATTTTAATCAATTAAACTTAAAATTTACTAAATTTAATACATTAAATGACGTAATTTATGAATGAACTTAAATAAATTTATTTATTGTGCAACCAAATTTTGTTTAATTATTTTCAAATTCCAGTAAGCCAACCTAAATTATTTTTAACAATTATTTTATATTTTTTTAATAAGATTCTATTGAAAACAGCACATTATTTGTGTTCTATTTTTTTTTTATATACTCACTGCTATATTATTTTTTATCAACATTTTTATCTTTTGAATTTATTAATAAGTTTGCAACCTCAAACGTTTTTAAAAATGGAAACTTATTAATTCACATATTTTTTCAGTTCATTTTGTCCTAAAAAGATGTATTTTTTCGCTTTTTACATTTAAAAAACAACAACGACAATAAAAACTCTTTTCTTCAATAATCTACTGTAAATTATCTGAAAACTTGAAAAGTGTCATTAATTTAAAAGTTGTATTTTAATTTTAGAAACAATAATCTATGTTAATTTTTCATTCTATATACAGTAAAATGATGAATTATACTGAATTCTAAAAGCAATTAAATTTTTAACAAACGGTTGAATAAGAATAATAAAATGCACGTAATTAGTTATTTTCCAAACTGAAGAAAACTTTATCCATGAATTAACAGTATACTATCTTGACTTTGGTGATGAATTTTCTTGTTTCCAAAGTGCAGTTAACGCTGACTTTCAGTAGTTTATCTTTCTCACTTCTTCACTGCACTATGATACCTAATACAAACTCTTTACTTGACATCCATCACTTCACTTTAGTCTGAGTGCTCGTACATCAATAATGAATAACTGTGTCGTCAGGCTTCCCTTGAATTAAAATGAATTGTTTTCTCTTTCGTGAATACAATAAATGTTTTTTTTTTATACGACCTCCTGTATTACAGAAAAACATAAAATCCCTCTACCTTAATCTTCGGGTTTTTCCTTCATACCGTATCGACATTTTGCAACGTAAATTAAATCAGTTCTAAAACGTATGCCTTATTTATATATATATATAGAACAATCATAATAGTAAACCTACATTTTTTTATGTGTTTAAAAATATAATTTACAGAGAAAAGTGCTAATAAAAAAGAAAACTACTTAGCCCAACCGAAATTGATACCCAAAACTACCCAAATCAAAAATATTAATCTTTCATGGAGTTAAAATGTATATACAAAGAGAGATATTTTATTATAAGATAATTAATAAACAAATGTTTTTCTGCACTAAATTTATTATGCAGCATTTAATATACTCTGTCTATCGTAAGAAATAATCCTACTTTACGAGATCTGATAATTCTTTGTAAAAATTAATTTTTTAACTTTTAAGTTCCAATTACTTCTCGTGAGGCGAATATCTAAGTATTTTAAATGATTTTTAAATGATAATTTGTTACATCAACTATATAGACATTTAAATCACTAATGAAATGAAATAACTATAATTGGTGAAGGAATACATATGTGAAATATGAAATATTAAATAAATAATATTATTTATATTCCGGAGGTTATAAAAAAATAAAAAATAAAAATAATAAAAACAAAATAAATAAATAATATTAGTAATAGTCGAGGCGACATAACCACTATTACTATATTCCAGACCGACGAATTTTTCAGTTAATTCTGTACATAACAAGCAGGCTTTTACAGTTTCCCAGTTTTAACTGAGAAACTGGTAAAAGCCTCCATAAGTTTTTATATATAAGAGAGAATAAATAAGTAAAAGTAATATATATTATTAATATAAAAAACTAAGAATTTATTAAAGTTAAAACTCACAATTTATTAAAGTTATTTCTTTCGCAATTCATTATTTTATGTTAATCTATATCTTGTTTCAGATATATAAAATATGAATTAATTTTAAAAAAAGGGATGGATTTTAACAGTGCATTTGTTACGTTAAGTTGAAAATGTATAGATCAGCAGTTTTGGTCTAATAATATTATTCTGCGCACTTCCAACTTTTCTATTTAATTATATAAACTTATATAAAAACAACAGGAGACAGATTTATTCGTATTGTATGTCAAGTAAAAGTCAGATCAGAAACATGGAATGAGAAATGAAAAATATTATTTTCGACAGCTAAAACGTCAGATGTTATGATAAACGTGAGATTAAACATAGATTTATATTATGGACGCACTGTTTCCGTTCTTTCATGTAAAAATAGTTATGCCGTCACTGTAGGCAGTTAATAAAATTTTCAAAAGAAAATAATCAAAATATATATATATATATATATAAAAGAGTAAATATTTCTAACACACATATATATATATATATATATATATTTCAGTTATACGAGTATATACTCGTGTATATATATACGTATATATATATATAAGAGTGAATATTTCTGATTGAAATCAATTTATTTTACTAAATTACTTGTTACATATGAAAAAGCTCATTTTAAAGGAATAAAGAAATTGAGATTTGCTTTTTTCTGTTTTATTTATTGTAAGGTGTAATTTACTTGCAGAGAACGTGTAGAATCTATGAAAAATTTCACATAAAATATATGCTATTTTTAGATTGTTTATCCAGCAGTGAATTTCAATGTTCCATAACATCTTTAAGAAGTCTTATAAAAAAAAAAAAAAATACTATTTTTATATTTAAAAAAACGTTCGGCTTAAAACATTTTTTAAAATTGAAGTTTTATAGATAAATAAACAATAGTCTATCACGAACTAGAATAAAATTAGAATCATAAAAAAAGATAGAAAGATTCAGAGCACAGAGTTCTACCTATCTTTCCACTTTCTTTAACTAAATTACTTCAGTTTCATCATACTCTAATCTCTACCTTAGAGTTTGACGAACCTTCAGATGATATAGCGGACTAGTAAGGTTTCTGCTTTTCATCCGGAAGGTTTTGGGCTCAAATCCGGACAAGCTTAGTAGAGTAAGAATTGATTTCTTAAAGAAAAAGAGGAGGAAGATAAGAGTACTAGAGCATAAGTTTTCATATATAAGAGAGAATAAATAAATAAAAGTATTACACACACACACACACACACACACACACACACACACTTAAAATATGTACACGTATTTTAACAGTGTACATATTTTACACTGTTAAAATATGTGTTTATATGTATATGTATATATATATATATATATATATATATATATGTATTATGTATATATATATATATATACATAAAAACACGATTTATTGAAGTTATTTCTTTCGCAATTCATTATTTTATGTTAATCTATATCTCGTTTCAGATATATAAAATATGAATTACAAAAAAAAAGGTATGGAATTTTAACAGTGCACTTGTTACAACACTTGTTACAATTTTTATATATATATATATATATATAAAAGGAGTTGACTCCTTTGAAATGCAAGATTAAAGACCCCATATAAATATCATATAAAAATTATATTAAAAAAATTTCATATAAAAATGAATTGCAGGACAATGATAAATCTCGATTTTTAGAAACTTTTGAAGTTTTTACAAACTTTCTACACCCAATATTAAAGCCATAAAAAGCGAAAATTTACTGAGCAAGCGCTCAGTAAATGAGATTTACTGATTTTTTTAAAAATCAATTTTTATCATTTTTACATTTAACAATTTTTTACATTTTTTTAAAAATCAGTAAATCTCATTTAAATTGAAGATTTTTTAAAAAATTGAAGAATGAAGTTCTTGAAAATGTCTACTGAGATGCACTTTTAGTTCTATAAGTTGCGGATCGATAAATGGAGCTGTAGCTAAAAAATCATAACAATAAGTTCATTGCGGAGAAATGGTTGAAAAACATTTTATGAAAGCAAATTTTATCAGCAAAATGTGTTAATTATACCACTTATTTTTAAATATGATGAAATCGAAAATAACTAAATAAATAACCTAAAAAAAAATCAAAACCAAGTTACATATCGTGAATATAATTTATGTTTAGTGCTTCTTTAAGGTACAAAAATTTTGTTGTGCTTAGTGCTTTTTCAATATGCTAAACTTAAATTGTGTTTGGTAATTTTACTGCAATTGTGATAGTTATTTGAATTTCATCAATATTCAAAATCAAATAATCATTGAATTGAAAAATATGTGGTATTTTACAAGATGAATTTTTTTTAAGTTTATTGTTTACATTGAATTAAACATTTTATTATTTTATTCGATCTATTTTTCTTGATTTAAAATATCTTTCTTCTTCAAAATTCAAAAAAAATTCTGCCATTTTTTTTTTGTTTTTATAAAATTAAATTAATATGCGAAAAAGTTGTATTGGTAGAACAAGTGGTAACCAGCAAAGAAATGTAAGCTATCGTTCTCGATTGAGTGAAACATCAAGATCCAAATCGGAATTATGCATGAAAGAGCATCACTTGACAGCGGCGAAGAGTTACAATACGATCCAACTATAGTTTCTTTAAATCTATTAGAGTTGTTAGTAGGTGAAATGAAATGCATTTGTTCATTTTGTATAGCACATAAGTTTCATTCAGAAACAAATGAATGTGCTGCGTGGATGGAAAAGTTTTACTGCCAGAGTTCTTGGAATTAATTACCTCCAGAGCTAGCATCTTTATTATATGCTGACAGTCCCTAATCAAAACACTTTTTGAAGATCATCAGTCATTACAATTCATGATTCCAAGTGGCATCATCTGAAGCATCTCTATGTGATTTAGGTGGATTTAAGTCAACCTTTAAAGTCCAATGATAAATTTACCACAGGATTGGATCACTGCTTCTCAATGTAATTAACAGCTGAGTTTTCTACAGTTATATTTCACAGGTGTCCATTCATTAGAAAGTTCAAGAAGATGTAGTTTATTTCAATCGCTTAACCATGAAATCATAAATACCTTGCAAGTTTCTCCGCATACCAAGAATCAACATACCAAAGTTTTCAAGTCCAGGCATTGAACAAATGCCATCAGATGACTACTATTAGTTATTTGTGCAAACAGAACTCCGGCAGGTGAACACGAAAGATGCAACAATGCACCAATTACGCAAGAAGTTGCTGTTGTTGGTGATCAATCAGCCAAAAGAAATATCGTACTACGTCGACGAGGAAAGCAGTTGCAATGTATTTTCGAAACACATCGGTCACATGATGCTGCTTTGCAGTATCCAATTATGTTTTCAATTGGGGACGATAGATACTCAATTAATTTACCACATGTAGATCCACTAAGTGTCCTCTAAAAATGAATGTCAGCTGCATTTCTTTTTAGTCATATATTGCAGATTCGTTCAAAAAGGAAATACTTACTTGACTATAAGCAACTTCTAAATCAGTGGGCTGTGGATATTTACGCAAAAATCGGATCCAAAAGACTGAGCTTCATTCAACACAGTCAAAATTAAATGAAATTCGTTCTGAACAATAATACATTTATCTAAAGAACGCAATGAGCAGAAGTTAGTCCAGAAAACATTAGAAAAATCGTTATCTTACTCTCAGCGTATGAAAGAATTCTACGCCACATACATGAATATAAGCAATTTGCAATGATTTATGTTCGGAAATTTGGAAGTTCCAGCCTCTTTATAACAATCACTTGCAAATCCGAAGGGGAATGCAATTCAGACACTACTTTGAGAGGGCAAGATGCAACTGCAGACACAACATTGTTGCATAGGTATTTAGGAAGATATCTGGCGCTAGTAACAAAAGAAAAGTTTTTTCGAAGAAATAAATTCAACACGATTGAATGGTAGACGTGTGGCCTACCTCATGCATTCATTCTTTTATAGTTAACTAAATTACCCGTTTAGAAATCATCAACAAAATAATTTCTGCTGAAATTTCTACCCGGAAACAGACAAAAAACTTTTCGGCATTGTGACTGAACATACGGTACACGGCCCATATGGAACACTCAGCACAAACAGTCCCTGCATGGTTGAAGGAAAATGTTCTAAAAGGTTCCCAAAACAATTTATCTAAGAAACGCAGATGGGTTCAGATAGTTACCCTTTGTATAGTCGAAGATCAACTTCCGATGGTGAGTTCACAACAATGATTCGTACAAAGATAAATGGAGTGCAAGGAGAGTCGGAACTGGGCAATAGATGAATCATTCCGTACCATCCGATATTGAGCAAAGTTATCAACATTGAGTATTGTGCTTCAGTAAACTCCGTGAAATACATCTGCAAATATGTTCATAAAGGAAACAATAAAGCCATTTCAAGTTTCAAAATCGGATAAGCAATATCAGCATCAAATTGTCGTTACAGACGAAATCTCAGTGTATCGGTCAGGTCACTATAAAAGTTCAAGTAAAGTATTTTGGCATATCTTTGGATTTCCCATTCATGATAGAGCGATCAAAAATTAGATGTTCATCTTGAAAACGGGCAAAATGTATACTTCTCTAAAGCGAATGCTTCACGTGTTTCAGAGTGTTCATTAAATACAACACTCACCGCATTTTATTTAGCTTTGTAACAATGATTTATTTGACAAGACATTGCTTTATATTGATGTGTCGCAATTTTATACATGAAACACAGAAAAAAATTTCACGAAAAAGAGGTTCTGCCGTTGCTGATTAACCTAGAATTTAAAAGGGGAAAACATTTGGTTGGTTGTATACGATACATCCAAGTAATTTGGAGTGCTTCTACTCTCGTATGTTATCAAATATATAGTGTAAGGTTCAAAATTTTTTGAAGATTTGTGAACAGTTGATGGGATCGTTACAGTACATATCTACTCGTATTTGTATATGAAATCTCAAGCATGTTAGAAACTGATAGTTTTTGAGCCGACAATATAAAAGAAGCTACATTACGTAGTAATGCTTATAATCTGCGAAATCTGTTTGCAATCATTTTGACAACTTGCTTTCCCAGCGATACTAAGACGTTATGAGAAGAATTTAAAAATTAACTTCCTGAAAACCTTCTCCACAATATTATTGATTATTTATTATCAATAAATAGAAAACTGTTGCAACAATTGGGAATGACTGCACTAAATCGCAAGCATTTGACGCATTTAACGCAGAGTTAAATTCTGAGCTTTATTTTGATCCAGAATTTTTAGAGAAAACTGAGTCTGAAAATCTTTCAAAGTTGGCAAATGAACAAAAATTGGTATTCTAATCAGCAATTTCGGCAAAAGAAATCGAGGAAGGTGGATTTTTCTTTTTAGATGCACCTGGAGGAATGGGAAAAACATTTTTAATAAACTTGATGGTTGCTTGGATTTTGGATTAAAATTTCGATGAAAACTGGCTTTTTTAAACGCTGTATTTTAGCGCCTACAGACACAGCCGCAGATTTAATTAACGAAAAATTTTAACTTTAGCTTCAAAGCTAAAGTGTTTCAGTGACAAAGTCCATAGATATAGTGATGAGTGTTTAAAATGCGGTTAATTACCCAACAGAAGTGTTAAACAGTCTCTCACCTCCCGAAATTCCACCCCAATTTATTATTGAAAAATTATGCGTTTTATGTTTTTGCGTAACTTGCATCCACCAAAGCCATGTGTTAGAACACATCTCATGATTGAAAGTATATCTTCCAGCGTATTAGAAGCAATTGTCCTTACAGGATCTAGAAAAGGAGAACACGTGTTTATATCCATAATACCTACTGTTTCCAATGAGCTCAATCTTTCATTTGAATTTAATACAACTCAATTCCTATTCCATGACAATAAACAAAGCCCTAAGACAAACTGTGGAAGTTGTGACTCCTATAAAGCCCTTCAGAGCTAGCAACGGAGGGGTTGGTGTGGTATCCGGTAATGCCACTTGGTGGGCGTTTTTCCCCTCGGGGGGGGAGGGATCGTGATGTGGATGTTGTGGGTCTGGATTTAGAAGAATCGTGCTTTTCTCATGGACAATCTTGGATTATCTAGACTAAGAAGTTCTCAAGGATATGTATATTTTTTACCAAAGAAGAAGAAAAACAAAAATATTTCAGAAACTTTCAGGAAAGAAGACAAAGGAACAGAACTATTTAAGAACTCACTAACGTCCTCTTCGATACCACTGAGCATCTCATGCGGCGGAAACACCTTCCCTAAGTGCTCAGCGAACAACTCAGCCTTTTGGCTGTTTTCGCAGGCCCATCCATTATGCGTCTTCCATCCATTATGTGGAAAAGAGATTCAAGGAAAAGGTCTCTTGAATTTCCTCGTCACCCTGCACAAAGAATGATCGTCTTTCTTCAAAGGAGATAGACTCTCAACATACTCCTTGAACGATTCGTTCTTGTGCTCCCGCAATAGTATTTTCATTCTGCAGGCCGTTCTGTTCATCACCGTCCTACCCTCAGGCTTCCTGAATAGCTGCCACATCTTTCTAAACGTTCTCTTTGTTTAAATGAAGGCCATAACCTCCTCGGACTACTATACGACTCCGTCTGTAAGTCGGTTGAAGTCCAGAGATAACGTGTAGCCGCATCCTTTCAACAGATATCTTTAGGGATTTCCACATTTAGTCACAAGCCGAGATCCCCAGAATACATCCTTCGTGTTCCAGTTGCCTCCCGCAATGAACCGGCACTCAAGTGTGCCAAAATACTTACAAAACACGTCACTGGTTATGGCGTGACCAGGAGGCAGTAGATTGCTGATAGTTTCAGAGGTCCTAACCATTCCAAGATCTCAATTGAGACCACTTGAATGTGAATGGTGCTGAACGGAGGTAGCTGGTGGTGCTGTAGACCATTTCTTACCACAATCGCAGTACCATGCGCTTTTCTATCACGGCGGTTGTTTTTATACTGAACAGCCCATAAGTCTCAAATAGTTCCTATCAGTAAAATATTTTTTTAAAGAAATTAACGTATCCAATGTTATAAAACACATCAATTTTTCTTTACAATAAGCATCAAATAATTGTAAAATGAGAGCATTTTTGAATTTATTTTTATAAATATATTTTGGCAGGACTATTTTTCAAGGATCGGAATTAAATTTTACCTCAAACTAAAACTCCTCGTTTTTTATTAAGCTTCCTTAATTTTTTTTAAATTAAGCAAACCATCAGAACGTTTTCAAAGTTTTTCATTATTTTTTACTCTTAAATAACTACTGACAGTATCTTCACAATTTTTCGGTGGAAAAACCTAAAATCGCTTCACTTTTGAATATTATTTTACGTACATAATTAAGAAAAGGCTATAAACTCATTAAATATATTAATACCTCTCTGGAATCTAATATGAATAATTTTGTGTAAGCTGCATTGCTTATAAAATTTTTTTCTCAAACAAAAGATGATCTTCTGTAAAGCATGTTCAGTATAACTAGGTTATGTCATACACTCTGTAAAAAATAATTAATAAAGACATAATGAAAGAAATGTTACATGGAATGTAACATTTGTTGAATGGAAAGAAATGTGGTTCATATTGTTAAATATTCTGCGAAAAAATAATTCTAACCTATAATTCACTATTTAGCAGTAATAATGTTAAATATTTCAAAATATCTTAATAAAAAAAAAAAAATGAAATAACTAAACAAAAGAAATAAATTAAGAACTTCAAGAAGGTATTATCAAGTGCCCAATACATAAAATATCTAATGGTTCTACCATATTAATATTTTGTCGACTAGATATCTATCCTATGTATAGAAATATAACTTAAAAAACATATTCCGTAATACCGACCATAAAACTTTTGTAACTGTTCCGAAGGGACACCTTAACAAACTACGCAGTCATTTCATACCAAACATCTTGTACATTCGACTATTATGTTCTGTTAGTGCATACTGCTCTGTTAGTTAGTACATAATGTTTTTGTTATATTCTAAATTTTACTTGTAAAGTTAACAAAATAACACTTAACAAAAAAAAACCTCTTTAAAAAATATATGATTTATTAAAAAAGAAAAAGTAGAATACCCTCGAACAAAAACAAAATCAACAGAAAAACACTACAACAGAAAAACTTTCTTTTTGCTGGTTATTGCATTCAGTAATTTTAATCGTTAAAATAAAACCGTTTAAACCCATTTTTTTTTTAATAATCCCTAATAATTATGATTTTTTTACTTATAAATTGTTATTACAATAAAATACTTCGTTTTTTTTTTTGTTTTTAACAAGGAAAGAAAATAATTGATAGTAAAAAAATGAATATATTTTCAATTCTTAAAATTTATAAATAAATAGCGAACACTTCAAAATAAAAACTCATACTTATAAAAGTTTAACTTCGCAAGATATCAAATATTATTACAAAAATTGTTAGTGTAATTTCTTTAAACAAACAAGAAAATTAAAATCCGTAAAAATATTTAATAAAATGTAGCATACGGGAAAAAAGTGTATTGTTATAAAATAAAATTATGAAAGGACTTGATAAATTAAAGAAAAAAGTTTTCTTGTAGAAACTAGAAAAGGTACTAGAGCAGAAATTAAGAACTTTGGTTGTTATTATTATTACTATTATTATCCTAATAATAACAATAAGAAGTATAACGCCAAACATATAAAAAAGATATCAGTGAAAATTTCAATAATGTAAATTACACAACCAATGTTAAAAAAAAAAAAAATGTATCCCTCTATTACACTTCCAACGACAAATCCCTCTTTCAAATATAACAGCCAACTTAGATTTTTTATGTCACCTCTACCTTTGTATTCCATTTTTGGATAGAATTCAACATTTCAAAACCTACTCATCCTCTGGTATTACATCGTTTAACCTAACAGTTTTGGACTTACAGCCAACGAGATTAAGGTAAATTTTATCATCTTTAGTTTATTTTCGGAGGATTATTTTATCTTCGATTTGGACTAGTAATAGTTAATTTTTACAACCTAGAAAATCTCCATATCCATTGAAAGTTTAGGAATGCAAAAGTTATTTTACTCTTGTAAGTAGATTTGTTGTTATTATTACTTTAACCTACCTGTATATGTAAGAAAAAGAAATTAACTATGATTTTAGTTATTCAGACTGATAAAGCTAATAAATGTTGAAATCA
>JAAAKQ030071934.1:0-12799 GCA_010016005.3 Zanna intricata | reverse complement strand
GTGGAAATATTTTTTTCTAAAATTGATTTCAGTAGGTTAATTACAGGGGAAAAATATTTTAACCAAAATTTGTTCCGAATCTTCTCTTGTAATATTTTGTAATATTAAAAATTATTTAATAATTTAAATATTGTGACAAATTTATTACTTCCTTGCATAAGGAAGTTTTTACTCACAAAAAATGATGGTTTTCAGATTTGAACGGAAATACCCATTTTGACTAATTTCGGCGTAACGACTGTACGTACGTACGTACGTACGTATGTATCTCGCATAAGTCATAAACGATTAGCCGTAGAATGTTGATATTTTGGATTTAACACTGTTGTAACACGTAGTTGTGCACCTCTCCTTTTATTACAAGCTAAACCAAAAATATCAAAAAAGGCCCAAAATCAAATAAAATTTAGATTTTGTGCTTTTTCTTAAGTGCAGTATTAATCCTTCATTCAGAACTTTTTCAATGATATATCATAAGTGGTACTTCTTATCATTGGTTCCATAGTTATAGCCAAATAAAATTTTAATGAAATATTTTGATCTTACAAGGAAAGGCACATCTGTTCGAATCGTACTTCATCTTTTCTTTTGTTTTTGTTTTTAAGTTAAATATATTGATTTATTAATAATTTATTAACCTCTGGTTGTAAAAAAAAATGTTTACGATAAATAATAATTCAATAACAATTAAAATATATATGAAAAAATATCAGAAGTTATTAATGAAGTAAAATTTTATGCACTTTTAATTTAAAAAAAAAATGTATATGTAATTTAATAGGCGTACTAGGAAGTCATGTATCGTCCACATCAAATTTAAAAAAAAATTCTTTTGAAATATTTTTCTATGTGTAACAGTTCTGACTGTTCGTCGAAAATGTCTTGGAACATCTGTTAAAATATTACTTTTCTAACAAGTTCTATTATATCTTCTATGAACTTTAATTTTTTTTTGATTTTATAACTATTCGTCTCGAAATTATAAACTCATCACCGATTTAAAGTAGATAATATTCACAGTGAACTACTAGTAAATTATTAAAACATTCAAATAAAAGATGTATACAAGCGAGTTGTTATTGAACAATTTGTTTCGTAAACACGACCGTATTTTCTCTCGATCTAGTCGACTTTCAATACCAGAAATGAGTCGCATAGTACTAAAGAACGACCGTAATGTCAAGATATATGTTTCTAGTATGTAGTGCATGTTAAATTACTGTATTTCAATCTTTATACATCCTTGTACGAAGAAAAGGAAGCATTGTGATGTGTGTGGAAAAATTTCGGTTTTCAGATTTCAACGGAAATATCTGTTTTGACCATCCCTGAATCCATTTTGACTAGTTTCGGTGTGACGTCTGTACGTGTGTATCTTGCTTAAGTGAAAAACAATTAGCCGTAGGGTGTTGAAGTTTTTGATTTAGGACTGTTGTAACATCTAGTTGTCATATCCCCTTTGGATTGCAATCAACTGAAAAAAGTTCCCAAAAAAGGCCCAAAATCTCCAAAAATTTGGATTTTGAACTTTTTATTAACTGCAGTAATAAGCTTTGCAACGATATGTCATGAGTGATGCTAATTTTCATTGGTTCCAGAGTTATAACCAAATAAAATTTTAATTAAATAAGTGTTTGGATCTTATAAAGGAAGGCACATCGGTCCGAATCAGAATTAATCTCCTTATTTCATTTTTTAACTTTTTTAAATTTATTTTTTAACCTTTTTTTAGTTAAATATATTGCTTTAGTAATAATTAACCCGTTATAAAAAAAATTGTAATAAATAATAATTCAATAATAAAAAATAAAAAAATGGCAAAATCGGAAGTTATTAGTGACGTAAGATTTTATGTACTTTTAAAAATTTGTATATGTAAATTAAAAGGCATTTTTACATATGTGTATATATAATATATTTAGTGAAACATCTGATTATTTATTATTAATTGAAAATTATACTTAGAAGGGATATTATTTTTGGATTTTCGTACCAGGCAGTCATGTAATGTTCATATCAGATTTTTTTATTCCCGTGTAAGTTTATAATAATCACGATATAACAAACAGTAATATTTACTTGATAATGGTCTTTACAACCTGGAATCGCAAATATAATAAAAGAAGTGAAGTTTCCAGAAATTAAATCGGTAAGAAAGTTATATTTTGCACAATTTTATTGTAAAAAAATTATAAAAGAATTAAACGGATTATAACGTGCAGAAATGAATTGCTTGGTATAACTTAAGATAAAAATCGATTCGATAATCCAGTATTTCTATGATCATCCTTACTCGTGGACAATATTACAAGCATTTTTGATAACTTACACTCGGACATGAAAACTCGGACTTAAATATTCCAAACTTTTTTTTTTTTTAAGGGGCTACAAGGTATATTTTTTTTAGACCCTTAAAAAATAAAATGTTGTAAGTAGTATTTCTTTGTCTTTTGAACGTTGAGACAGAGTTAAGCGGGTGCTTAAGTTTAATGATTTTTGTGGCTTGATCGTTTTTATTAACATAAAAAAAAATATTTTTAATTATTTTATGACCGCGTCGTAAAACTGCAGCGGCATTAATAATATTCACAGCGGGGTTAGTAATCAAATTTTATAAGGGTTGAGTAATCTTCATCGGGAAAGGGGAAAAAGGGTATTTGATTTGTCTGAAGTATGTGGTTTTCTTTTCTTTTTTTTTTCATTTTAAGAGCGTACGGTAAAGTTATTTAATCGCATATTATTTTAGTTTCATGTTTCATTATGAAAGAGTTTGTAATATTGAATTCGTTACAAAATAAAAAAGAAGAAAGGAGAACGTTCGGTAAAGATTTAAATAAAGTTTAGGGGGTGATAAATAATTGAATATTGTATATCGTGTGGAAGAAGGAAGAATCTGCGGGTAGCGTATCGGTCGGTCTCAATAATACTATTGGAACACACCCAATTATGTTCAACCCGTTCACGACTTCAGATTTATGACAACGTGCTTGCGTTGTGTTGTTTGTTGCGTCATTGAGAATTGATTTCACTTGCACCGCCGTGCGGCCGCTCCTTATTGCTTCGCTTCGGCTAGTTACTCTTTCATAAATCGCACAGAGGCTGAAACTAGGGGACTGGTGGGTCGGCTCTGACCTTCTTCCTCATCGCTGGTCAGTTACCTATTCACTTATCTCTCTCACAACCACGCGCGCGCGAGCACACACATCCACACACAAAACACTACAATACATTCAGCCTTCAGAATGTAATAAATTATTATGTTTTTTTTTTTACATTCCAACAGAAAATTAGCGAACTGGTTATTTACTTGAATATAATAATAATAATACTGTTTAGTCTATATATTACATAACTTATTTCCAATAAACAAAAATAAAATAAAACCTGAAAATTATGCAACATTCACGCAGTTAATTTAATGGTTTTAGTATTTATTTTATTTTTAATACATTAATTAACCTGTTATTCTAAATTTGAAACCGGCTTATCAAACATACGGGGATCATCCTTAAAGTGTGTTTTTAAAAATTCAAAAAGCAAAAAAATTCAAGAAAGTAAAAAATTGAAAATTACATTTTAGTTTTTAATGACAAGATTTGGGTTGTACGTATCGAATTCCATAATAATTAATAAAACAGAAATTATAATAACACGGGAATACTGATTGTAATTATGCATGGGAGATTTAGATACCGTATAATAATTTCACTTGTTGATAAAATTTTTAACATTTTTCGTGACATCACTGACGAATGATAGTCAAGGAAATATTAAATATATCTGTATTTTTTCAAACTTATTTGTATTGTATTTTTCAATGTTATTACTTCCTTGTACGAAGTAAAGGAAGTATTGTGATGGTGAAAAATTTCGGTTCTCAAATTTCAACAGAAATATCCGTTTTGACCATCTCTGAATCCATATTGACTAGTTTCGGCGTGATGTCTGTACGTACGTATGTTTGTATCTCGCATAACTAAAAACCGATTAGCCTTAGGATGTGATTTTGGATTTTGGGCTGATGTAACATCTAGTTGTGCCCCACCCGTTTTGATTGCAATCACTGTACTAAAAATGCACAAAAAACCCCAAAATCCCCAAAAAGTTAGATTTTGTACTTTTACTTAACTGCAGTAACAAACCCTCAATAACAGCTTTTCAATGATAAACAATAATGGTACTTGTTTTCATTGGCTCCAGACTTATGGCCAAATAAAATTTTAATTAATGTAATATTTTGATAGTACAAGGTACATTTCGGTTCGAATCAGACTTCATCTCCTTTTTTTTTATAACTTTTTTTTCTTATTGATTATACTATACTTTTACTAATTGATTGATTAATTAATTAATATATTAATTAACCTCGGATTGTAAAAAAATTTACGATAAAAAAAGAAAATATATCAGAAATTATTAATGAAATAAAATTTTATGTACTTTCATTAAAAAAAAAAAAAAATTGTGTAATGTAATTTAAGGGGAATATAAGGAAGTCATATGGTGTCCACATAAGATTTTTATTATATCTAATGTAATTCTATTTTCTGTACAATTTTTGATATTATATAAAATATGAAAAAAAAAATACAGAAAAAATTTCTCATTGACGGGTAAAAATTAAAAAAAAAAATGTTTCAGTCAAAAACTTGTTGCATTTTATATACTTAATGAAGCGAACAACATTCCTTTTTTTTTGCGTTAATCCAGCTTTCTAAATTCATGAAAGTCTGTATGTTTTAAGTTTTTGAGCGATTGACAGTCCATAGAGATCCTAAAAATTTCTACAGTTTCTACTATGCGATTTTTTGTTGATTTGATTAATATATCTGTGGCCCTTTTGTAATCAGGGAAGGGGCTGCAGAAGGCAACTGGTTATCTCTTATTTAATAAGTCTACTTGCAGTTTGTTACAATACTGATGAATGCCTAGGAACATGGGTTGGTTGTTAATTAAAATCCGACTACAAAACGGTGACCGAAGCCAGAATCGATAAATCCTTTATATTCTAAAAGTAAACCTTTAAAACTGCCGAGAAGCAGTTGAATATTATTAATTATAATAAATGAGTTAACTAACACCACCATTACGTAAATTTTAAAAATAAATTTACGTTTTAGATGAAATAAAATTTAAATTTACATAAAAAATTATTCTATTGAATAATAAGATACGTTACTTGAGGCAAAAAGGTACATAGTTACGATACCTAAATAATATGCATGTTTAACTATGATTAAAAAGATATCTATTGCGTCGTTTGATGGTTCTATAGACTGTAATTATAATAATTTCAGTAATTCACTATAACAATATAATATACATTATAATTAGGACATAACATCAAACGTATTATCATTCATCGGTTTAACACGCTATGTTTTGCACACGAACGCATGATTAATCATAATCGGTTACAAAATAAAAGAACAAAAAGAATTTTCGAAACGATAATGATACCTTTAAAAAAGTTTTCGGAGTTAGACCGCTATTAAAATGTTCTTATGGCTTAGCTTTACATTTTTTACGGCGATCTTTTCAATTATTTTTCTATTTTATTTCTTTTTAAATAAAAATTCTTATCGAAATGTTAAAAATGTTTTCAATCTGAAATTAACGTTTAATTTTTTTTCTTACGTTATTATTGTTTGATAAAATATTATAAGCAAATTTCACGAATATTATCTAACATCCAGATAACTGAAGTACGTGAAATTCCACGTTGTGCCGGATCTTATTTATCAACCGGAAGAAAAAAAAAATTTTCATGAAATTTCATTTGCTTTAATTCTCTTCTGTATAAACCTTTTACTTAAATCTGTAAAGAATAAATAATTTAAAAATCGATATACTTATATTCACCAATGTACCCCAAAAGCGGTTACGCGCATTTTTCACGTTTTGAAATAATAAAAAAATGTGAATCAACCATACGCAAAAAACCCGTTTTAGGAAGATTTCATAAGAAATTTACCTATTGTAATAGATACCATGATTCGACTTCCGGAAAATTCCCACATATATTCGCGTTTCACATCCCCCAGATACATAATTATGCACACACACACACACCACACACTCTCATTTTACTTTCTTGTGTACACGATAACTGCCGTAATTTTGGGCCATTCACTTTCATATTTATTCATAAAATATAACGACCCAAAATCTCGGTCGAGTTCGTTAAATGGGCAGATTTTGCCCATTTATGGATCATGGGGTGGATATGGAGAGCTTTTACGAAAATGAAAATATCACTATAACTTTCTTATTAAGTAAAATATTGAAAACTCATTTAAAGTTCCTACTATTCTGTGGGTAAGGACCTTAAACTTATCTAAGTAAAGTTTTTTGATATTACCAACCGTTGGCCCAGGGATGGAAAATGGGTTTCGAAAACAAATCAACCTCACTTAATAGGCACTGTATCGAATCGATTTAAAGAGTAGTCGTTATTCCTCTAAATATTACCTAAACCTTTTGCCTGAAACAATTTTCATATAAAGAACCCTTACCGCAAAACGTTTCTGGAATCGCAAGAAGATGGAACTTGTCGTATGCTAAACACGTGAAACTTTTCACATGAAGCCGCTGTCGTATTGAGTAAATTTAAAGTTTTTTTTAATATTAAGCTGGAAGAAATCTTTTTTATCCCCCTACTTTGCAATGTTGAAATCTACCTCCGTCTCTGGCATGCCGAAAGGGATTTTTTGTTATTTTAATTTAGTGAAATATTTTTATTAAAATTCATCCTTCGGTAAAAAGCTGTCGGTAAAATCATTTAGATTCAAAAATATTTAATTTTCCTTTTCCTACTTGAAATGTTTCGATTAAAAAAAAGGATTTCCTAAAACCGTGTCAGAGGGTGGGAGATTTCAAAAATATATAAATTACTTCAAATCCTCTTTCTCCTTGAAAAAAATAAAACAAAAGTAAAATAAATTAAAATTTTTTTGATTCGACTTAATCAGATGAAAATAGTTAGCTCATTTAGTTAAAATATTTTAAACTTTGATCAAATCAGAGTACTTAATAGTAAAAGTTGGCTTCTACTTTAATTCAAAATAATTAAGAGGGAACAGTAGAGTTTGCTTAAAAATGAGTTTATTTGTCGAGAATATTACTGACATTACAGTTTAATTAAATCGATTTTTAAAGTTGTGATTTACTTAATCAAAACTTTTACTATAATATGTTTTTTTTTTTTTTTTTTTTTTTATAACTTCGCGTTTTATTGGTCTAAGAGATGTGTTTAGCCAATTTTTTTTCTTTCTTTTTTTTATAGTTCGAAACTTTTATCAATAACATAAACGAGTTTCCAATCTTTTTATATTAAAAAAATCTTTTTCTTAATATTCTGCAGAAGAAATGTTTTCTTTTTTTGCAGAAGTAATTTTGCAGTTTTCCCCCGTTCAGATCTTATTCTTTTGTGAAGCAATCGTTATCGAAATAAACATCTTATCAAACTTAACGTTATTGTATGCAATTAGTAAGTTAGTTTAATAGTAGTGCATCAAGAATCTTCGATTTCAGTTCCGTTCGCATTTTTAAGGATATGGGCATTTTAGCCAAAATCGAAGCGAAACGTTTATAATGAACTATTTTGATTACACTAGGTTAAATATATGCTGTAATATATTCTTTTCATCCGGATGCCGCAGGAACGTACATACAATCTAGTATAAAAAAACCCTTCTGCACGCCTGAAGGCGGAAGTAAGGATGAAGAAGTTTTTCACTTTATAGTTAAGAAGAACTTCAAATTTACTTAATACGCCAATGGTTACATGTAAAAAACAGTTTCACATGTTTAGCATACAACAAGCCCCATCTTCTTACAATTCCAGCACAATTTTAATCATTCCTTGGCGTAAGGGTCAGTCATATCAAAAATTGTTTCAGACAAAAATTTTAGGTAATGTTTAAAGAACTAACGACCACTTTTTTTTGCCGATTTAAGCCTATTAAGTGAGGTATGATTTTTTTTTTTGTCTTCGAAATCCTATTTGTTTTCATCCACTGGACCGACGGTCGGTGATATCTAAAAACTTTACTTGATACGTTTTAAGCCCTTATACAAAGAATAGTAGGAACTTTAAACGAATTGTTATTTTATTTAATAAATATTTTGTTTTAAAAGCTCCCCTTCATTTCCACTCCCATTGTCCAATTTTTTCCCATTAACGAACCCGGCCGAGATTTCAGGTTTTTATATTTTATGAATCAATTTGAAAATGATATCGTACCTTTATATTCGACCCGAAAAGTTTATATGAATATAAATCATTAAACTGATGAGGGTTTTTGGAGTCTAGGGTATGTGAAACGCGAAGATACTCGTATGTTGAAATTTTCCGGTAGTCGAATCATGGTACCTATTAAAATAGGTAGCTTTTTTTTTATGAAATCTACCTAAAAGGAAATATCACTCTCGTATTAGGATTTTTTTTTGTTTTAGAAGTATTCTTTTGATTTATTACCCGTTTAGTTATATCACGAGAACGATAACACAATCTAAAAGAACTATTTACTTGTTTATTTAAGACTAATTTATATGTCTATAACTTCCAGGATTAGAATATTATAATTTATACAGTTTTGACAGAAGGTATATCGATCTAAAAATTCTAAAATATCTTTATTTCTAAGTTGTCGGATTAAAAAAAAAAAATGATCAACTAAAGCACTTTTTTGTGCTTTAGTTGATTTTTAACTATTTTCAGCCGTAATTTCACTTTATTTACATAGTTTTTATTAAAACTATCAACCTACTAAGTTTGACAGCAGCTTATTCAAATACGACCATTATTTTTATCTTTTTCTTTCTTTTTTTTTTGTTGTTGTTATTGAAATGGTAAAGATTTTAAAAAGAATTGGTATTATTATTAAATACTATTTCTAAATATAAACGTAATTTTAAAAAAAGTGTTCAAGTGTTCTAGTTTTAAATTTAGACAAGATTAGAAAGTTTTTCTTAAAAAAAAAAAAAAAGATAGTTTAACATTTTTCGGACATCTGGACAAACCAAATCTTAAAATGAAAGAAAGTGTGTTTGTATTTGAATCGTTGCCAATAAGATCGATGAATGGCAATGCCGGTAACAGAATGAGAGCGAAGAGAAGATAGAGTGAGAACATATACAAAGTTCGAATAGATGGAAAGGAATGCGTTTATACTCGCTCGATTATTAGTTCGGAATAAAATAACGTTTGTTGGTTGTGCATGGTAAATAATAATAATAATAAAAAACCGATCTCTTCACAAAGACATTCCGTCGACGTGATGCTGAGGATGTGGTTGGCGTAGAAGAGAATAGAAGGTGAGATGGAGAATGTATAGGGAAAAAAGGATGAAGGAGAAGATGAAGATGGACGGAGGGAGGTGTGGCTGGCTCTCTCGTACGCTCGACGAAGTATCTATAATGGTCCAACCCTCAGTAATACAATAGCTTAAAATCTGTTCTAAGAACGGGGTCGATTGCCTCGAAAAATTGGTCCTTGTTTAAAAAGATGTTTCACCATCTTTATTCTATTGTCCTCAAGCTTTCGGTTCAGTATACTCTTCGTTACGTATGGCACTAACATTATCCTTTTTGTTGTATTCTGAGAAAAAAAAATTGTAACAGTTTTTTTTGTTCTAGCTTACGCTTTTCTGCTGAGATTTTTTGCTATCGCCTCAGTAAAATTACAATTTACGACAAATTCGATGATTGCTTTTGTTGTAGAATGTACATTTTTTAATTACAATTTATGTATCCTTTTTACATCTGTAAAGTTTTGAGATCAAATCTCTGTCATTTTGGCATTGATATGCTCTACAATTTTCCACACCGCAATTTTTATAGTTAAGTGAAAAAATGTAGGAGAAAAACAGTTATAATGAAACAAATTACTTGCGCGTCCGTATTTTATCATTCGAAAGGAATCATCTATAAAATTAAAAAAAAAAAAATCTAATGTGAACGTCCTTGTACGAAAAGCCAAAAATATACGATCCTAAATTATAATTTCCAATTAATAGTAAATAATTAGATGTTTCACCTATTATTAAACATGTTATCTACACACATATGTAATAATGCCTATTAAATTACATTTACACATTTTTAAAAGCCCATAAAATTTTCTTTCACTAATAACTTCTGATTTTATTTCATTTAAAAAAAAAAATATTATTATTGAATTATTATTTATTGTAAAAATTTTTCCTTACAATCACGTCTTAATGAGTCGTAATAAATCAATACATTAAAAATTAAGTTAAATAAAGAAAAAAGATGAAGTCTAATTCGAACTGATGTGTTTTCCTTTGTAAGATCTAAATATTTCATTAATTAAAATTTTACTTTGCTATAATTCCGGAATCAATAAAAATATGTACCACCCATGATATATCGTTGAAAAGCTATCAATGCGGGCTTACTACTGCAGTTAAGAAAAAGTCCAAAATCCAAATTTTTGGGGGATTTTTGGCTTTATTGGATCAGTAGATTGCAATCAAAAGGGGCTTTGCACAACTAGATGTTACAACAGTCCTAAATACAAAATTTCAACATTCTTCGGCTAATCATTTTTGAGTTATGCGATGTACGTACGTACGTACATAGGTAAAGACGTCACGCTGAAACTAGTCAAAATGGGTTCAGGGATGTTCAAAATAGATATTTTCGTAGAAATCTGAAAACGGACATTTTTGGCGATTATAATACTAACTTGTACTTCGTACAATGAAGTAAGACAGGGAATCCAATACGATATTAACCATTGAAAATTTTTGTGGAATTTGTTTACAATTTCATGCGCTTTATTTTTCTGCGTATAAATTGCTAAAATCCTTTCTGAATGTGTAAAAAAAAAGAAAGAAAAAAGTAAAGCAAGTCCAATTTATTTTTAACCCGAGCGAGAAAATACCTGAAATATATATTCTTTGTGTACTGGAGGTAGTCCATCCGTAAATATTTTATATGAAGAAACGACAGAAATCGAACAACAGTTTAATCGTGTCACACTTGCTACTTCTAATTAAAATTAAGTTCGTTTCTAAAATTTCATTAAAAAAAGTTTTGCGGATAATAAAGAATTCCATATAAATTGGTAAAATGGATACTAATTAAGATAAACAAATCCACTAAAATAAAAACACTTTCGCCTTCTATTTATACGTAACACAATGAGAGCGTGAAAATAAAAACACTTTTTTATTAATTACTTTCAGACAAACTTTAATTATGTATATCCATATATAAGGTTAAAACCTGTAAATGGCTTTGGCTTGAAAAATAAATTGAACTATAGAAGTCGATTAGACTTCTATACTTCATTTTTTTTTAATTGAAGTAAACTTTAATCAAAAGCCTATCCTTTACTAATCGTTGCAGTAAATCGCTGATATCTTGAAAAAAGTTTACCAAATATAAGTTAAAGAAATGTCAAATTAAAATTCTATCTCTTTTTAAATGTAATTTGCGAGAAACATTTTGCTATCTCTTAGAAAACATAATAATTTATTCGACTGAAAACACTGATCCCGAAAAAATGGCGCCGTAAAACATAAAACTCTCAGTTATTTCTTTACCGCTAAGTCAATAATGGATCTATTTATAAACCTTCCGAGTTTAACAAAATCGTCGATAAACAACATTCAGATTGTCCAAGCGATTTTTGAATTTTAAATGAGACATCGATACAAACATGATTTACATGTAAAATTATTCTAAATTTCTATATTCTCGTGATTTTCATATTTATTCGTTTTACTTTATAGAAAACATTGCGTATTTACTTTTAAATATGGTTCCCTGTTTGCGGATCTGTTTATTGTAAAGATTGAAGAGAGCTTCGCGTATAAGTTTCTTGTTTAATCCTTCAGTATTATTTGTTTTTTTAGAAATAAATAAAAAGGTTCTTTTCGGGTTAGATGATTAAGGAAGAATCTTCATTATTAGTATTTTTTTTTCTTTTTGTAAGATAAAATTTTCTTTGAAGTCTTGAACTTGGCTAGAGTTAGCAGGTGTAAACGTACTGCGTTAAAAAGAACCGAATGAAATAAATATTCGAGAACAAAGAAAAGTCATGGGACATTAGGGTTTCTGGTGCGTTACATTCGATGCTAGTTGTATTTATATTCTGTTGTTATCATACGACTTATGTAATGTACAACGATCAATTTTAATTTATAAACTCGACAAATATGATAATTAGAACCATTGTGCTTATAGTTGACATCGGTACTTAATAAAATAATTACTTGTCTAACTGCTATTTATGAATAATAATAATAATAATAACTTTAATAACAACTGCAATAATATTACAGAATAAGGATGCTTTATTTATTAATGGAGAACATGATGTAAGGCCTACTATTAAAAAAGACGAAATTGAGTAATTATAACTATCGCGCTCAATATCGTTTCATACTACGTGAATACATTTTAGTAGAATGATAATTAGATATTTACTTTTAGTTCCCATCATTTAAGTCTGAATAGTTTATAATTTTATTTACAGAAAAGCAAAAATCGATAAAATTATGTTGTATTATTTTTATTCACTAATAAAAAAGAATTATTGATTTTTTTTTCTTAAGAAAATTATATTTCACATATCACATTTTAACTTACATTAGTAGTTTTAGGATAGTTTTCTGTAGTCTTATTTATTAGTACCATAGTTTAAAAATATTAGCCGATTATATGAGCTTGGGAATGGAAATTTTATTAAATTAATAGTGATATAATTGATAGAAAGTCCTAGTAAAGATAAAATTTTTATATGGATTTGAATACTAGATCTGTGGAT
>JAAAKQ030071912.1:0-15401 GCA_010016005.3 Zanna intricata | reverse complement strand
CTTTTGTAATGCCATTCGAGAAACCACTCGGTCTATGTCTACGGGATCCACAGCCCGTACGCCAGGGAATGGCACTATACCCGCCCTGACGCCGACATCTGCTTCACCCTCCAGAGCATCTGGAAACAGAGTGTCCAGGAACGCCTGGTAAGTCGCCACAGGTGTTAAGGTGTGGTCTCGACTACCTGCAAACAAACACTACCTCCTTCCCGCAAACAACTCCACCTTGCAGGAATGCCAAAGTATTACGTAGCCCCTCGTAACCTTCAGTCTCTCCGCAACTTTGCCAGGAACCCTGATGATCGCCCTCTTCGTCTCACCATATGCCGACTTAACACTGAGACTTTCACCTGTGTATGGGAGTCTGTAGCCTTCCTCACCGCATCCACTATATCTCGTTCTACAACATCAGAGACTATTCTTTTCACTAGGAAAGCCACCGTGCGTCTGTCCTGTGGATTATCAACTATTACCGCATTCGGTAGTTTTTCCTCCAGTTGTTTCAGCATTTCAACCTTAGCAGTAGACTCGTCCGTCACCCGAATCAGCAATTTTTCGCCTCTGCCTTTCCGTACGGAGACAATTTGTTTAGCTAGATCACGGCCTACACTTTCTTTAGCCCGCTTAAACAGGTCAGCGTACGTAGATCCCCTCCGTCTAATCGTGACTAATGACGATGGAGGTCCCACTGGCTGGAGGCCCACTTCTCATCTATCCCTACCAGATGTAAGACCAAGTTCTCCGTCCTGTCCGGCTCCCGCCTGAATCACACAGAATCGCAACTTGTTATCACTCAAATTCCTGATTTTACCTAGAGCCTCCACCTTGTTCGATATGAGAGATTCCGACTTGTTATCCGCCACCAAAGCGAAAACTAATCCATGATCTTCATCCGCATTCCCAGGATAAATAATCTCGATCCGCCTGGTATCTATGATTACTGTCCCACTTGGGATGGGCATCTCAGAGTCCAGTTTCCTTGTAATCTCTAAGAATCGGTCACCCGACGCTCGAGCAAAATCATTTTGAAAGCCCGGTCTACGCGGGGACAGAAACACTGTATCCTCATCTGTCGTCTTCTTCGGAGCATCCAACATCACCACCACCCGTCGAAATCTCTCCTGCAACCATCTTGTATTAAGTACCGGAAAGAGGTCATGCTTCTCTCCGGCTACCAAATCCGACTCAATATTCTCCTGTATTGAGAACGATGCACCCTCGATGCTAGAGACACCGTTTGGCATGCTTTATCCTCCAGTCCTTTTTGACATCATTATCATCATATAGCATCCGCACCTAAAGTGCGACCTCCTCCACTTGTCGCTGCACCCGTTCAGCCGTCGTCCGTATTTCAGTCTTAGTATTTTTGGTGGTTTAGCAAAGACTCTCCAGCCTTCCAATTTCGTCGAAGGCCGATCCAAGGCATCGTTCAGTTCCTCCGTGAAGGTACTGTCTCTCTTCTGAGATGAACTCTGTTCCTTCCCCACAGATTCTTCCATAATATAAGCTCGAGGAAGTGCCTGCCCGCCCGTCCGATCAGAGTCAGACCTGTCCCCAGCAACTTCTGTCGTCACTTCGGACCCTCCAACGGGGGAGATCGCGACTTCGTCTTCTTCTTCCGCCTACAAGACTCTGCAGTATCTTCCTGCTCTATCGCAATCTCAAAACTGGTTTCACCATTATCATGATCCCTCACCCCATCACTATCATCCGAGTGGGAGAAGGACATCTCATCTCCGACAGCGATCCCCCTGTGGGAATATTACATCTCAATTTCAATTAATGTATTAGTTTTGGGGATTTTCAAGACACAAATTTTATACTTCGACCTACATATAAAGGTCGTATATAAGGAAATTACAATCTAAGTAAATGGAATTTATTCCTCACACCTCAAAACTAAAGAAAATCCAATTTCATCCGTAATTCCAACATGTGACCAAAAGTAATACTGTATTTTTCTTTGAAAAGTCACCCAAAATAATAACATATGTTTATTGATAACTATAATTAATAATAAAGTTAAAAATTATATTTATTATATAATTTATATTACGTTGATATTTAGTATGTTAAATTTTTAGTGATATACAAATACTTTTTCAAATACAAAAAGTATACAAATACATTTTTTTTTACAAGACAGTTTTCAAACAATGTACGTAGAATTAAGTTTAAAATCCAAAAATCCTAAACAGTATTGATGTATAGACTTTTGTAACATAAACTTATTAAATTATATGACAAGCATTTATTAGGATTTATTGATGAAGGTGGCTTACTCAAAAATACCAAGCACTCGATGTAAATGATTGGTCCGTTAAGTTCATATAAGTTAAATTATAATAAATAAATCATATTTCTTGTACTTTCGCTCCTGCACTATAAATAACATTTTCTTGTCTTGAATAAAATTACGAAGGGACCGATACTATGAAATACCGTTAACTTTTATACTACCGAAAAATTTTACAGATGTGTCTGGCAACGCTCTGTATAATAACCCAACTCCAGACACCTGTTCAACGAAAGCGAAAATGTAGTACTGGTTTACAAAATAAAAATTAATATATATTACATCCATGTTAAGACGGGAATGTAATGGCGTAATAATAAAAAAAAAATAAAAAAAATTAATGACATGCTAAATAAATTAAATTTTCAGTGCAAATATTTTTTTATGATTATCATCTTTGGTCCTGATTTTTATCCGATTTATAAATGAATCCGGTTAATAAAATACTAGTAAATAGCGAAAATTTGTGTTACCAATCATAACAAAGAAAACAGTTTGGATACTTGTATATCCAACTCTTGTATAGATTTCTATACAAGAGGAACTCTTGTGTAGAAATCTATACAAATTTTTGTAATGTCAAATTATAATATAGGTTTTTTCGCACCTGCACACTCCAGGAGCAACTGGCACTGCCGTTAGGCATAACTTCAATCACTCCCGAGTGTCGTGGCTAAGTTGTCCTGTCTAACTCCCCTTCGGACGTCTACCTACGGGGTCTCTCCTCCTTCAAGAGAGTATCCCGACCTCCTCCTCCGTTCAGTCGAAGTACTCCTTGGTGGGAGAGCTACACTCCCCGTCCCTACACAATCTGGGTCCAGACATGCGTTTTGTATGTCCTTCACCACGCGCCCGCTCGCTCATACCTCGAGAGTCCCATTTGCCATCATCAGATAAACCCCGACTCCCCCACTTTTGCGTGTGGGCTATCCAAGGCTTCCTAGGCAGATAAGCTACCTCCCGGCCTTACACGAAGCCACGCTTCGACCCCTTTTTATTTATTTATTTCTCTACTCACCTCTACCGCTCCCCTGCCGCACAAAATAATCTCCACCATGACAGTTATAGCCTCCCACGCCACCTCCGTTTTGAGCATCTTGGTGACCACGTTTCAGCCACCAACTCCCCAAACTCCTCGACTACTGGGCGCCGTACACCATACCAGCGCCCACACCAAAACACCACATGCTCTGAAGAGGATAATATAAGTTGCGTTTACAATACGTAACAGTAAAAAGATAGTAAAATACGATATTCAGTGATGTATCAATAGTGAAAAAATTCCCTATTTTGGCAGTACTGATGAAGTTAAAGCTTTGTCTCCGCTGTTAACTACTTTAATAAATTAAAAGTATCATAAATATTTAGATAATAACGTTGTATCTTGAACTGTAATTTAATTATAATTTAGAAATTAAATAAAAATGAAAATTTAATTTAAAACATAAAACTATAATTAAAACTTATAAATTTAATTTATTTAAAACTTTCTCTCGTTTTAATTCTTTGAGGTAGTATATTGAGTGAATATGGGTTTTATAGATGCTAAATAAAATTACCTACTTTTTATGGATTACCTATCTTCCTAACTTTGCTTAATGTTTTTTATACAACAGCTTGCAATATTTTCTAGTTTCTAAGGCTTTAGAAACCTCCAATTTAACTGATAAGCAATGAAGTCATTAATCTTATATACCCACTGTACAAGAAACATTGGCTCCGTATACAAATAGCTTTTCCTCATAAGATCATGCTAAGGATACACAGATTCCATGGCTATCAGTATCCTAACATGATCGAGCAGACTGATCTCCATCAACATCACCTAAAACTGGAAAGTTTGTACAAAGAATAAGGAAAAATAGTTTTATTATGAGTAAGGACGATTTATCCTTGGATTAACCAGCAAATGGAGTAAGAAAAACAAAAATACCAGAGCATCTCAAGATCCTGTTAAGGAAGTAGATCCTTATTTCGACCAAAAAACCATAATACTTCAGTGCAGTTCACACCAAGAAAAACTCATTTATCATATATCAGTTTATAAATGATTTAAGTTTGTGTAGGTTAAATACTTGAAAACGAAATCTAATGAGACGTCCAAAATTAGTTCATAATTTCAAAGGCGTAACATCACCAATTTGTAGAATTTTTGAAGAATGAGATTAATAAACTGAAATTGTTATTTTCCGTTTCAACTCTGTCAACTGTGAAATATTTATAATATCTCATCATTACAAGTCAATTATTTCGTTTTGAATGAGTTAAGTGTAACAAAATTAGTATTGTAATTTTTTGTTTTAGAAATTGTTATATATAACTACTACCTTTTTAAAAATAATTCTCAAGTTTTTGGGTTTACCCTTTTTTCAGATTTGTTTCCTTATTTACCTGAAAGATAGTTTTTAGTTGTTGAACAAAATTCCTTACCGACTCAATGGAACAGGTGGTAACGTCCTCGCCTGCTAAAGTAAACTTCCGCGGTTTGATTTCAAAGAAGATCGGAAATTTTATAAAATCAAACCCCCCCCCCCAAGTTTCAAATAACCAGTTAGTTATTAATAACCGGATACATCCAAAATCGGATCATTATAATATTTGATATGATTTTTTTTTTTTTTATGTTTTGAACCTTAGATTTTGTAAACTTTTCCACTTTTTCCATACTTCAGCATGATGTGAAATATTCAATATTTGATCCAATTAATAAAATAGTAACAGAGTTAATAATTAGTGTTTACATCCTTCCCCGAATGAGAGTAAAGAAGTACATATAAAATTTCGGATATTAACATTCTTTGGAATGAATTTTGAATTCTTTAATTAACCGGTGGACAGAGAAAAGACAATATTTAAACCGGTTAGGCCAGATAATTGAACGGCGAGTGGGGCCTGGTAGATGTTGGTCATCTTTAGCAACCTCGGCGAGGCCTCAGTGTATCAGGGCCGATTGGATCAATAGATTTAATTTATGGAAACTAACAGGTCTTTGATCTTACAAACCTACTAATAAATATTAATAATACCTTTTACCTGTGAGTTAAATTACTAGTTATCAAACCCAGTTTTGTGAGAATAATAATTTCCAACATGCTCAAAATATCAGAGCGAAATACCATCATGATCGATAAAATCCGTTATAAAATTGTTATAAAAACATACATAAAAATTATAAATCTAGATAAAATAAAACACAAAGTAAAGATAATTTTTTTAAAAATGTACTTTTAAAGAATCAGTATAAACAAAAAGAAGACAAAATGTATGGAATTAGGTGGAAAAGAGGAGAAGGTTAAGATAGGAAATGAAGTTTTAGAGCAGGTGAAAATATTTCAGTATTTAAGGAGCTATATACTGATGAATTGACCTGCACAATAAAAATTAACATAAAAACATCAAGAACTAAGCAGGCATTTAATACTAAGAGAAGACTGCTATGTAAAAAGTTAAACTTAGCGTTAAGAAAGAGATTAATGAAATGTTTTATTTGGAGTATAATATTTTATGGAGCTGAAACGTGGACGATGAGATAGGCAGACATAAACCGAGTTGAGAAATTTCAGATGTGAGTGTGGTGCAGAATGTTAAATGTCAAACAGGAAGACCATGTAACAAATGAAGACCTTTTAAGAAGAATCGGGAGAGAACAGAAAAATGATAAATATGATTGAATATAGGAAAAATACAGAAAGGAAGAGGAAGGAAGAGATTTCATCCTTCCTTAAAGAATAAGGAATAGAACAGCAATAGATGGGATTATATAGAAAAGGGAAAATATGCAGAAAAAAAGAGGTTAGCAAAGGATAGAACAAGGTGTAACAGGACTTGCCCTAATTGCCGAATACTATGAATGAATGAAATATAAATTATTACTTAATAGAATTGAAATGTTATTGGAAAATTACCGGATTCTTTTACTTCTTAGATTCAGAACAACTGAACTTTTTATATTACCAATATAAAATAACTATAATTAAATTAAACCGCATTTATTTACTTAAAAATTCTATTATAATTCATTTTCATTTTTTAAACTATTTTTTAGCTATTTTCTTTACATATTTCTTTAAATTTTATTAATTTTAATTATCCAAATCTCAAAATAAATTATTTTAAAAATGTTGAGTTTAGGAAATTGTTGTTTTTTTTTTATAATTTTTTCTCATGTTTGTAAAATATTATATCTGAAAAAGTATAAGTTCGGAAATGAACTTGAAAATGGAAATTTAAATCAAATTTTAATCCGGTTTGAGGAGGACGACGACAACGGTGACAACATGTTACGCTTATATAGTATTCTAACTGTTGATGAAAAACAGAATAATACGTTCAGCAAAATGAAAGAGGGTTATATACGGACTAGACTGTCGGCATACTCAAGAGAAATATTTTCCCTATTTCTTTCTACTTCAAAAAAATATAGTCGTATTACTACCACCACCATAGCTAAGAGCACGTTCTGAGGGAAATAATTTGAAAACGTTTTTTTTTACTATTTTTTTTTTTAAGTGAATATAACTTCTCTATTCAATGGTTTTTCCTTTTTTCAACTTATATATTTTCTTCTTTTAGTTATATATATGGAAATTTGAAATTCACTCTTTCAATATTGTGTGAAAAAACAAACAATATCTGTTGAAACTGATTTATATGCGTTTAACAATCTTATATTACTTCTTTAAAATTGAAATAGTGTTACAAAATTGAATTTCTTTATTTATCGTTTAAATAGTAATCTTTTATTATTATTATCGTATTGTCTCTACGCTTGTTAAATAAACATTATTCCTTTTTATTTTCTACTGGTCTTTACTTCTACTTTTTTTCTTTCTTTTTAGTAATATCTTCAATTTCCTTTTATATATTATTCTTTTCTTATTGTTTTCCTGGAATTTGTTCTATCTTCTTCTTCAAATCACCTAATTAATAAACCTAGATACTTTAACATGTGATCAATTATTTAATACAAATTAGGTATTTCTTTCGTTACGTCAGCAGTGATGCACTTTATAATTAAGGCTCTTGTTATTATACAGATGTTGCATTTTTTTTTTGTTTTAATATAAATATGATTGAACATCAAAGAAAAAATTATAGAAGACGGTATGTTATGTCTCTCCCCACTTAAAGTAAACAGAAGTCTTTGACGTGTTCTTTTGAGTGGATGGAAGCGTATAAGAGTACTATACAACAGTACGTATGAATGAAAATCAAAGAGAAAGAATGGCAGAAGGTGGTATGTTACATCCCTTTACGTCATTAATATTTATAAGCAAAGTTCAAGAGCCGTTATACTTTATTCCAAAAAAGATGGATCGACATTTATTATTTTTGTACCAACATAGTGGAGATGGAAAACCCAGGCGGCTGTTAAAGGACCGTTACCATGGTGATATTTCAAGGTTGCACTATCAGCAGAAGTATGTGAGAGCACGTAAATAGGATATTATTCGTTGTGAACTGCAAATAATTTACTAACGCAGAGTAAGTGTATATCAGTTTAAAAGACAAGTCTTATGTGGATCTACTCATTTCTTCGGCGCATGTTCATTCCTTCTAATCAATGTAACGTTATTAAAAATAAGAACTGTCATCTGTATATTATTTTTTTTTAGTCTTCGTACGCCTCGATATCTTTAAAATATATGTTAAGACGAAATAGTTGAGTTGAAGCAAAAGTAAAACATTTACTCTTCACCTCTCTTCCTGATTGTCTTCTAATCTACACCTTCCCTCATTACTTGAGAGTTCCATTTGATGCATTATATTTTTGACGAAATAAAGAAGTTTAAAAAATACTTTGTTTAAAAATTCATTTTATTACAGTAAGTGATCGAATTTAAATTTATTTTACTCTACAGTGTCTCCTAATCAATCCAATTTTATATTAATTTTGAAATTCCAATTTTATTACTGAAATTTTTCTTTAATAAATATCTATTTATTTTAGCTTGTTTTTATGGTCACAGCAAAATACACTAAAAATAATTTAAATTATGGCCAATTAACTTCGTAATAACTAATCTTTCCACTTTGTCCTCACCCAGTTTGCTATGTTTTGGATCAATGATTTTAAATTAATCAACCTTATTTTTTCAAGTAATATATAAATTAATGAAAATGGTTATTATTAAAAATTAAATAATTGTTATATTCGTTCTAATGAGCAATCGAATGCATAGAATAATTAAAAGTAAACATTACCATTATTATGATGAGGACCGAATGAATTTAAAGAACAGATAATTTTTTTTTTTTAAATAACTGTAAAGTTACTGCTATGAAGAGTAATATACCAAGTTTTTAAACATCGTGTTCTAACACAACACTTATTAAACTGCCATTGTCCTTTGCTATTTAAGGCAGTTCATGGTTTTTTGAAATTTAAAAAAACCATTCTTGACTGAAGTAGTTTTTTTTTTTTTTTGAAAAGGAATTGAAAACTAATAATCGTTAGACCAAATACACCCAATTTGGGCAAGAAAATGGGAAAGTATTATTAGCTTATACTAGCATTCCAGTCGCAGCTTTGCCCGCACTATATGGTTTCTTATGCTTCCTATTGTGATCAGGAGATTAGCCGGTCATGAAACGCTTCGCCCGCCCTTCCCGTCTAACCAGGGGTTCTGCTCCTTGGACCCTACTGTTTTTATTTCTCTCATACCTGTGAGAATAATAATAATAAAAATTAAAATTAAAGCTTGTTCAATTTATTTTAAAAAAATAAATCAAGATTCTTCATTTGTAACTTCATTTGTAATCAAGAAATTAAAAAAATACAGTACGTTTATTTACTCCATTTTAACCCTTTTAACTGAAAATTTCAAAAACTTTGTCAGCAGGTTTTGCTGGACATTGATTATGAATGATTCAAGACATACTATTATTATATATATATATACGAATCATGAGACCTTGTCGATGGTGAGGGGACTTGCGTGCTCAGTGATATAGAGTAGCTGGAACGAAGGTACAACCATATCGGAGAGATGTCTGTTGAGAGTTAGACTAAGGAATGATTCCTGAAAGAGGGCAGCAGCTCTTTCAGTAGTTGACGTAGGTCAAGAGAACATAAACGGCCATAGCAACATCACTCAATCTTTTGAGTACTACGCAGCTGAAAGCAATGGAACACTACAGCTGTATTTTTTCCAAGAAAATATGGCTCTCTGAATTTTCAAAAACAAATATGGAGGCGCCTTCTTTGGTGAAAAATTCCGGAGGTAAACTAGTCCCCCGTTTGGATCTCCGGGTGGGGACTACTAAGGAAAGGGTCACCAGAAAATTAAAAAATAATATTCTACGAGTCGAAGCATGGAATGTTAGAAGACTAAAAAAGGTTGGTAGGTTAGAAAATTTAAAGAGGGAAGCGGATAGGAGAAATTTAGATGTAATAGGAATTAGCGCGGTTCCTTGGACGGAGGGAAACACTTTGATCAGGTGATTTTTAGAATAATTAACTCAGCAGCAAATAAAGGACAGGCAGGAGTAGGTATAGTAATGAACAAGAAGATAGGGATGAGAGTAGAATATTTGGAACAGCTTAGCGATAGAATCATTGTAATAAGGATAAAATCAAAACCTAAGTCGACAACGATTGTTAACGTCTATATGCCTACAAGTGCCCATGATATTGATAAGGTGGAGTGTGTATACGAAGAAATTGCGGAAGCAATTAATCAGGTAAAAGGGGATGAAAATTTAATAGTAGTTGGAGATTGGAATGCAAGCATCGGAAAAGGCAAGGAAGGAAATATTGTGGGTAAATGCAAGCTGGGTAAAAGGAATGAAAAGGGCGACCAACTTATTGATTTTTGCACAAAGTATAAATTAGTAATTGCCAACACCCATTTAGAAAACCATAAGAAAAGAATATACACATAGAAAAAACCTGGTGATACTGCAAGGTATCAGATAGATTACAGCAAGGTTAAACAAAGATTTAGAAATCCAGTCCTCGATTGCAAAGCATATCCTGGAGTAGACATTGATAGTGACCATAACTTAGTGATAATTAAATGTAGATTGGGGTTTAAAAACCTGAAGATAAGGCGTCAGATGTATCATTGGAATTCTGAGAAGCTTAGGAAAAATGAGATAACAAACAATTTTGAGGATGACATCGCAAGAGGTCTGAGTAAAAGGTATAAGGTAGAAAATATAGAACAAGAATGAGAGAATGTTAAAAAGGAAATTATTAAATTTCGCAGAAGCGAACTTAGGCAGAACAAGATAACTGGTAGAAAACCATGGATATCAGAGGGCATATTTCAGCTGATTTATGAACGAAGAATGATGAAGAAGGTAAACGGAACTATCGATAGTTAAGAAATACTACAAACAGGAAGTGCAAATTAGCAAAAGAAGAGTGGATTAAAGAAAAGTGTTCACAGAAAAACGATCATTGGTAAAATAGACGGAGCATACAGAAAAATAAAGGAGAATTTTGTGTACATAAATTAAAAACCAATAATTTGTTAAATAAAGATGTTATACCGATTTATAATACAAAAGAAATGATCGATAGGTGGGAGGAATATATGGAAGAGTTATACGGAGGAAATGAATTAAAAACTGGTGTTACCGTCGAAGAGGCTGAAAAGCGAGATACAATATTGAGATCTGAATTTAATAGAGCGTTAAGAGATCTGAATGGCAGAAAGGCTCCTGGAATAGACAGGATACCAGCAGAATTACTGCGCAGTGCAGGCGAAAAAACTATAAATAAATTATATAAACTAGTGTGTAATATAAATGAAAAAGGGGAAGTTCCGTCAGACTTCAAAAACAGTGTTATTGTTGTCATCATTCCAAAGAAAGCAGGAGCAGATAAATGTAAAGAATACAGAACAATTAGTTCAACTACTCATGAGTCAAAAATCTTAACTAGAATCCTTTACTAAAGAATTGAGAGGAGAGAATGGAAGAAGTGTTTTAAGAAGACCAATTTGGTTTCAGGAAAAGTATAGAAACAAAAAAAGAAATTTTAACACTCATATTAACAGTAGGCAGAAGTTAAAGAAAAGCAAACCAACATACATTACATTTATACATTTAGAAAAGGCAATTGATAACGTAGACTGGAATAAAAAGTTCAGCATGTTAAAAATTTTAGGGTTTAATTATAAAGATAGAAAAACAATTGCTAACATTTACAGGAACCAAACTGCAACAGTAATAATCGAAGAACATACAAAAGAAGCGGTAATAAAAAAGGGAGCCCAACAAGGATGTTCCTTACTTGCTTACTTTTACTTTTTAATCTTTACGTAAAACTAGCAGTTAATGAAGTTAAAGAACAATTTAGAACCAGAGTAACAGAGCAAGGTAAAAAGATAAAGATACTACGATTTGCTGACGATATAGTAATTCTAGCAGAAAGTAAAAAGGTTCTAGAAGAAACATTAAATGGTATGGATGAAGACCTACGCAACAACTATTGCATGAAAATAAACAAGAACAAAACGAAAGTGATGAAATGTAGTAGAAAAAATGTAGATGGACCATTGAATATAAAAATAGGAAGAGAAAAGACTACTGAGGTAGAAGAATTTGTTATTTGGGAAGTAGAATTAATAAAGATGGATGAAGCAGGAGCGATATAAAATGCCGAATAGCACAGGCGAAAGGAGCTTTTAGTCAGAAATATAATTTGCTTACATCAAAAATTAATTTAAACGTCAGCCAAACATTTCTGAAGTTATATGTTTGAAGCGTAGCCTTATATGGAAGCGAAACTTGGACTATTCGAGTACTTGAGTAGAAATAATTAAAAGCTTTTGAAATGTGATATTACAGGAGAACGTTAAAAATCAGAAGGTTGGATAAAGTGACAAATGAAGAGTGCTGCGGTAAATTGATGAAAAAAAAACGTTTGGTTAAATATAGTTAAAAGAGACAGACTTATAGGCCACATGTTAAGGCATCCTGGAATAATTGCCTTGATATTGGAGGGACAGGTAGATGGGAAAAATTGTGCAGGCAGGCAACGGTTAGAATATGTAAAACAAATTGTTATGGATGTAGAATGTAGGAGGTATACCGAAATGAAACAACTGGCACTAGATAAGGAATCTTGGAGTGCTGAATCAAACTAGTCAAATGACTGAAAACAAACAAATACACACACACATATACATACATACAAGTATATTTATTATTATTATAATAATTATATACTGAAAATATTGTCTTTATAAGAGATATTTTCAGCGTTTTCCATCGATTTAAGTTAAAAATCAGTAAAAAATGTGCAAGTTTCCTTAGTAGATAAATTAAATTGGAAAAATAGCTAGAAATATTTTTTTTTTAACCTCCGGAACCACCGTTAATGTATATTTTTAAGATAATTAATTCGATGTTAAGTAATATCACGTACAATTTTCATTTATCTTTATTGTGAAATGATTTATTAACCTTCAAACTCATTCGATATAGCACATCTAATATTCTACTAATTTTTGGCCAAGTAAAGAACTTTCTTTTTCAAAAACCTTTTTGCAAACTCTTCACTTAAAACATTATTTATTTAACTAGTTTAAAAAATTTATTCTGAAAATCCAGTATTCTTTGCCATTATAGATAATTATGTTATGAACTGTAATAAAATAGTACAATTGGAACAAAATTTGTAAGTTTTTTTTTGTATCCCTACATTTTTGTTTGATAATAGTAGATTTCTTACATAAAAGCTCCTTTTGAATGTGCTAACTCGCTATTCATGTCTTCTTTTCTTCCTTTATCATTTTTAATTTACGGGGAAAATACCAGCATATGGTATGCTCCGTTCTTCTATATTGAAAATTTATCTGTACTTTTTTTCTATCACATTTTATTAATTCTGTTTTCTCTTCTTTATTTGTAAAGTGAAATTCTCTCCCAGCAATGAATTTATATCACACAATAATTTCTCAAACTAATTTTAATGTTCAGATAAAAGAATAATATAAACAGAAAACTTAACATCTTTGTTTGTTCTCTTTTACAGATATAATTATTTTCTCTAATGTTTCCTTCAATTCTTTTACTGTTCGGAATAAGAGTTTATTTATTTATTTTAACAATTCATTGTTTCTATACATTTTTAATGATTTTATTTCATTTTCTGGGCATTATAAAAAGACTATATAATAAACGCAGAGTCATTTATCTGTAAAAATAAAATCTATAAATTAAAGAGCCCTTGAAATTTTATTGGCTGGTTATAATTTTTATATAGATTGTACACCGAATGTTTTTATTCAGAAAAGAAGTGAATTTTCCCACATTCTTTTTTAAATTTACAATTTTTTAAACGATACGATGTACCAGGTTTGAAATATTCCTTATTATTTTTTCAGCGATTATAGCTAAAATATCTGTAGTAAAGTGGAAAGTATGGTGATTATATTAAAAATGGGGTATCGGATGTTTTGCAAATCTTTATGTTGTAGGGTCCAGTTAGTTCATATAGACTAAAAATTCTTATAAGTATATATATATAAGTATATGTGTATATTATATATATATATATATATATATATATACACATATACTTATATATGTTTCACGCATTGCTTGTGGCCTTACAGCTCAGAATTGACCACACCAATGTTTTTCAAATTTGGCTCAAATATTTGTGTATATGAAATATTGTTAATCTTTTTTAAATTTGTTAAGAGGGTGGATTTATATAGTTAAACGTCGTTAATCGTAAAAAAACCGGTTTCGGTCTTTCTTCAGAAGTATTTTAGAGAAAACTTTGTTAAATTTGTTACCTATAATACATTTATAAACAATCCAAAAAACATTTTTTTTTTTTAAATCACTTCTTATGTTTTATTCTTCTTATGTTATATCTCCCTCCGGTTTAAATACTTTTCAAAAGTTTTTTGAAAGTTTGTACTTCATATTAAGTTTAAATTTTATTAAGAAATGTCTTACAATTTTTTTAGATTATAGGCCTCGGATGTAAAATGCAGAAAAAGATTTTTCTATAAAAAAACTGTACAAGGTATTGAATGAGTTGACCGGCTTTGCCGGCAAATTCAACTTCTGATTAAAAAAAAAAACTGGAAGTTTATCAATAATTGTCATAAATAAATAAATAAAATTTACTTAAACAATAATTTTTTTTTATTTTGTTAACGGAAAATATACAATAAATTGTTTGAAAACTTATTAATTCAAAGCGTCAGTAAAATAACAACTGATCAACAATACACAATCCCGAACTGTATTCAGATCATTTTTTAAGGTTTATTAAGTATATTGAATATTGTGAACTGTACTGTCATTAGCGAAGGTTTTCTGTGAATTTTAGTTTGAAAGTGATCGGTTTGCCATTAAAGTAATTCCATATTTATTTATAACATAAGCTGATATGTTATTCATTATGGGTGAGTGTAATGGTAATGCTACAGCTGCTGCAGTAGAATATGAAATATGTTTTCTGAATCACAGGTTTAAAGATGGCAAACTAATTATCGTGACTTTTCGCAATCTTCGGGAAACAGGTTCAGTACCTACTTTTTGTACCAGCTGCAAACGAGCTGTCCAACACAATGCTATAATTGATAAAATTATAAACGAAGCAGTTAGCGCAATTCAGGCGTCATTACATGACATCCTTCCAAGCAGATCGGACTTTCGGATTAGATAGTTTGGAGGATCCTTAAAAAAAAAAAAAAAACAAGTTTTATCGTTATCGTAAACAGCCAGTTTAATATGTACACCCAAGAGACGGTTCACTTCCATTACAGTGCTACAACTGGTGGAATTTCAATCAACAACTCTACAAATATTTTCTTTATAGACGAGGCAAATTTCGCTCGAAATGCCATCCGAACCTTACTCAATGAGCATACATGGGCAGAAGTAAATTTTCATGAAACGGTAGAAGGCAATTTGCAACACCAATTTTTTTTTTTTTTTTTTTTTTCCGATGAGTTGCGAAGGAATGCATTTACGCACGTCCCATAGGGTCTTCATGGGGGTGTGTCGGACTCAGAACCGGGGACACTAGTAGTCCCAAGCTAGCCCACCTAGTAAACTAAATAGCCTTGCTAGGCGGCTAAGCAGTGTAACCTGCCCCCTACCGACTAAACCTCCCTCACCGTTCTCCGCC
>JAAAKQ030071901.1:0-15401 GCA_010016005.3 Zanna intricata | reverse complement strand
TGTGTGTGTGTGTGTGTGTGTGTGTGTGTGTGTGTGTGTGTGTGTGTGTGTGTGTGTGTGTGTGTGTGTGTGTTATAAAGATAGAAGTAGAAGTAAAGTTAGATCAAAACTAAGATTACGTACAAAGATAAGTTTTCTGGTAAGCCATCAACCCCTGTAATCTAGATAAGCCAGTAGAATGATGAGTGTACGCTTACAGAGATTTTACTTTGAGCCCTCAGAAAAAGTAAGGTACATGTAACAGGGTCAATCTAACCCATTAACAATAAACTTTTAACTATGTTGTTACCATAGTCTGGTCTAATAATTTTTTTTACAAAGATTTTTATCAAAATAACTTCTTATTTATATTATTTTATATATATTTATTATTTTATAATATTATTTGCATAATAATTATAATGTATTAATTAATTAATTACCGTACCATGTATTTCTATTAAAATATATAAAAGTCATTAATATACAAGTATAGTTATAATATTGTGGCTATAATTTTTTTAATATCTTCATATATTTACTATCTTTGTTAATAATTCATTCATTTATTATTTTTAAATTCAGAAGTAAATATGGATTTTAATCACATTTCTTTTTAAATAATTTTTTTTTTTGCTGCTTTCATCAAGGTTTTATCACAGTTTTCTCAATCTATCTAAACAAATTCAGGGATAATGAATATCACATCTATCCATTCCTTACGCAATCTACAGCAGAAAAAAAGTTGTGTAGGAAAAGGTTGCCTATTTATCAAAAAAAACCTGGTTTGAAAAAAGTGTTTTAATCCAGATGTTTTTGCTGAATATTGACAAGCTTAAAGATGTAAATTATATAAAACTTTTTTTTAAATAAAATATATACAACTTTCTTTCTGTTAACGGATAAATGTGTGCTGTTATTATAATTATCCCAACATTTGTCTGGATAGAAAAAAAAAACTGAGATTAAATCTTGATGATCAAAGTAGCATAAAAAATGCACAAATATTTTTTAAAAAATTCAAGTTATTAAGTTTACATTTTAATACTGTAAAAAGATAAATATAAAAATTAACAATAAAGAAAATGAAGATAGTATATAGATTAAATAGGAACAAAAAATATCAATTTAAAGAAATTTTTTATTAATTGGTAGTCTGCCTCCTGGTAAATTTATTTTATTAGCTAGAGATTCCTTCTTCCTACTATCTACCTTTTCTCCCTTATTCTTGATCTCTTTTTCCTATTTGAGGTTCTGTTCATCTTATCAGATCCCTTCTTATAACTTGGGGCCTATAACTTGAGAAATTTTTTCCCCAAGTGGTATTTTAATTGATTTTTATTGTTACCAGATTCAATAAAAAACATCATCAGTTTTATCTACTGTTTTGAAGAGCTATAGATTTTAATCTGTTAATATAGTCTACTCATCTTGTCATCAAACAATAAATGTAAATAAATCTGTAATTTTGAAATCATAAGAAGACTGTTATTTTGGTAGTTATTTTGAAGTAACACAAACAGTATAAAAACTTAATAATCAAATCATATGATAAGACTTGTTAAATTACAACAGTGACTGATAATAAATAAGTTTAATTTTTATATTAAATGCTGGAGCGGTCATGAGATGAATTCCTGTCATTAAAAGTATAACTCAACATAAAGAAAAAAATATTATGTTAAAGGAAAAAAATATTATCTAAGTGCACAGTGTATGATTAGTTACTTAAAACTTAAAACTACTATTAATTGAAAACGCTCTATTCTAAAAATGTTATAAGTTATCCAAACTGAGGTGGTGAAAATTTTTAAAGTATAAAAAGTAAAGAAAAAAGAAGTGTGGAACATAAAACGTGTGAAACAGCAAAAGTAATAGGGCTTTATGAGATGGCCGGAGTTAGAGGACAACCAGCCAACAAGCAGTATCTGGTGTTAGAAGTAATAGTAATAGTTGTAGTAGAATAGTAGGACGTTATAAATTCCAGAGGGTGTGCGGCAAGGTAATGAAGGGTAGAAGGAGAAGGGATGTGATCTGTGTGAGAAGTGGTGTGATGTGGTATCCACTCTGCTGCTATAACGAGAACAGGACGACAACAAACCTTTCCTCTATTCACCCCTCTTCCTAACTTTTCTTTCTGACATGACCCCCTTAAGCGCTAGTACTCATTTCAAACAGACCCATCCCAAACGCACCCATTCCCTTAACCTCTACAACTCTTAAGGTATTACTTGACTGCTGGGCATGCTTCTAGGCCAAGCAACTGCTAATTGAATTTCTTATTTCTACTCATCGTTCCACTCTCTTTTTCTTACTCTTTTATTCTGTGGTTGGCTTGCTGATATGTGCACAATACATACAAACACATGACAAGACACACTAAAGTACCTCTATTTATGAAACTGTAAGAAGATTATGTTATAATAACATCAAAATAGTAAGAGGCAATATACTTTTTTAATTGATATTTCTGTAGTAAAAATAATTATTATTACTATTATTTAATTCCAAACCTTAAGTAATGTTCAGAATTAATTAGAGACTAGAGTACTACTGAAACTCTTTAACTTCATATAATAAAGTAAGGTTATATTATATACAATAAGGTAAATTTATAAAAATAACCTCTACCAGTTTTTCCTATAATAATTGAACAATTATCTTAATCATTGTAATAATGATAGTAAAAAAATAATGACTGATTTAGGCTAAACAAGTTGATTTAATTATTACAAAAATTATTTTATAAGATATTTATGAACATTTTTATTTTATTATTTATAATTACAATCATAAATTATTAGACATTTATTATTTCATATGTCCTAACAGTGGCAGCTCGTGGCTAAAGTTAATGGAGGTGCTGCTCCAGAAAAACTTTTTCTGGTTTTTTCCAAGGCAATGGTTAAAGTTTTCTATAAAGTTTATTATAAAAGAACTGGAAAAAAAAATGAATCAAATGGAATGACTAGAAGCAGGATAATAATCTAATTCTACACTTTATCACATTCAAGAATATGATTCATGGTTTTTAAGTATGTAGTACTTAAAAACCGTATTGGATTTAACCGAATAAATAATGTCAATACAGATAATATTATTAGGTAATTGCTTAATAAAATATCTGCTTAAAATCACTATAGTCCAGTAGTGCTTAATTTAAATTACTATGTACACAGAAACACATACATAACTCATTTTTACTAATTACCTTCTCTTTCACCCTTCCAGCATGTTTTTGGACAGATTTGGTAATCAAAGAGAGCTTGCTTTCCACCATCTTCTGATCACTACGAAAAAAATAACTAAACCACTTTCATATTCTTTCAACTGACTACATTAGAAAAGGGAACGAACAAGAAACATTCCATACACACATGGAATAAAAAAAAAACCTACCTTCCATCAACATACCAGGGTCGGCATTGCAGGAGCAACAGTGCTCTATCTCCCTCACAGCATTGTGAGCAGCTTTTCAACCTTTTTTATATTCGCATGTTACCAGCTGTAGGATTTTACCATCTCACAGTTTTTTTCTGATGCATGCCTTACACACAAGTACACACACAAATTAATTAAAATATTTATCATTTTATTTAAATATTTTTTGTGCAGCTGTATGTCAGTGCTACAACAGCGCTGCTTGTGGTGATAGGGGATACTATTGACAAAGTATACTCACTTATACACAGCCTCTATGAATCATGAGACCTTGCCATTGGTGAGGGGACTTTTGAATGCCAGTGACCCAGAGTAGCTGGATCGAAGGTGGAACCATATCAGAGTGGTATTTGTTGAGACTAAGGAATGATGCCTGAAACAGGCCACAACCTCTTTCAGTAGTTGTTAAGGGCATAGGTCAGGAGGACATAAATGGCCATAGCAACATCACTCAATCTTTGGAGTACTGTGCAACTGAAAGCAATAGAAAACTACAGCTGTATTTTTTTCAAAGAAAATGTGGCTCTTTGCATTTTCATAAAACAAAGATAGAGGTGCCTTTCTTGGCAAAAATTTCCAGAGGTAAACTAGTCCCCTGTTTAGATCTCTGGGTGGAGACTACTAAGGAAGGGGTCACCAGAAGATTAAAATATAACATTCTACGAGTTGGAGCATGGAATGTTAGAAGTGTAAAAATGGTTGGTAGGTTAGAAAATTTAAAGAGGGAAATGGATAGATTAAATGTAGATGTAGTAGGAATTAGCGAGGTTTGGTGGAAAGAGGAAAACAACTTTTGATCTGTTGATGTTAGAATAATTAACTCTTAATTAAATAAAGAGCTGGCAGGAGTAGGTTTCGTAATGAAAGAGAAGACAGAGAAGAGAGTTGAATATTCAAAAACATAGTGATAGAATTATTGTAATTAGGATAAAATCAAAACCTAAGCCAAGAATGATTGTTAATGTCTATATGCTTACAAGTGCCCATGATGATGATATGGTATAGTGTGTATATAATGAAATCAATGAAGCAACCATATGCATAAAAGGGAATGAAAATTTAATAATTTGGAGATTGGAATCCAAGCATTGGAAAAGGTAAGGAAAGAAATACTGTGTATGAATATAGACTTAGCAAAAAAAAATGAAAGATCTCAATTAGTGGTCCTCATTAATTGAGTTTTTTGCAAGGTATCGGATAAATTATTTCATGATTAAGTGATGATTTAGAAATTAACTGGTCGACTGCAAAGCATATCTGGTAACAGATATTGATAGCAATCATAATTTAGTGATAACGAAGTGTAGGTTAGGGGTTTAAAAAGCTGAATAAAACATGCCAGGTAAACTGTTGGACTTTAGAGAAACCTGAGGAAGAGAAAGTAAATTAGATTTTTGAGGAGGACATTGCAAGAGAACTGATTAAAAAGATAAGCTAAAAAATATAGAAGAAGTGGAGAATGTTAAAAAGGAAACTCTTATATCAGCAGAAATGAACTTAGGCAGAACATAAAGATCTGGTAGAAAACCTTGGATATCAGAAGATATATTGCAGCTGATTATTATTGCAAATGATTATCGATAACTAAGAAATCTGTAAATAATAACTGCAAATCAGCGAAAGAAGAGTGGATTGAAGAAAAGTGTTTAGAAGTTGAAAGAGAAATGATCATTTGTAAAATAGATGGAGCATACAAGAAAGTTAAGGAGAATTTTGTGGTACATAAATTAAAATTGAATAATTTGCTAAATGAAGGTGGTACATCAACTTATAATATACAAGAAAAGCTTGATAGGAGGGTAGATTATATTGAAAAGTTGAGGGGGGGAAAAATGAATTATAAACTGGTGTTATAGAGGAGGAGGAGGATGTGGAGGACGGAGGAGGAGGAAGGAGGAGGAGGAAGGAGGAGTAAGAGGAGGAGGAGAAGGAAGTCAAAGAGGATGAAAAGGGAGATGCATTACTGAGATTTGAATTTAATAGAGCATTAAAGGAAAGAATAGGAGAAGGATTTCTGGGATAGATCTGCAGAATTATCGCACAGTGTAGGTGAGGAAGCGATAGATATATTATACAAACTGGTGTGTAGTATATATGGAAAAGGGGGAGTTCCATCAGACTTCAAAAAAAGTGTTATTGTCATGATACCAAAGAAAGCAGGGATAAATAAATGTGAAGAATGCTAAACAAGTAGCTTAACTACTCCTACATCAGAAGTTTTAATTATAATTCTGTACAGAAGAATGGAGAAGAGAGTAGAAGAAGTGTTAGGAGAAGACCAATTTGGTTTCAGGGAAAGTATGGGGATAAGAAAAGCAATTTTAGTGCTCAGATTAATAATGGAAAGAAGATTAAAGAAAAACAAATCAATATACATGGCATTCATAGACTTAGAAAAGACATTTGATTACATAGACTGGAATAAAATGTTCAATATTTTAATAAATTCAGGATTCATGTATAGAGATAGAAGAACAATTGTTAACATTCACAGGAACCAAACTGCAACAGTAGTAATTGAAGAACATAAGAAAGAAGCTGTAATAAAAATAGGTAGCCAAACAAGGATGTTCCCTATTCCTGTTACTTTTTAATCTTTATATAGAACTATCAGTCAATAATGTTAAAGAACAGTGATCCAAAGTAACAGTGCAAGATGAAAAGAAAAGGATGCTATGAATTGCTGATGATATATTTAATTCTAGCTGAGAGTAAAAAAGATTTATAAGAAACAATGAATGGCATGGATTCATCTAACCAAGTTCCCTACACAAGAACTACTGCATGAAAATAAAGAACAAAATTAAAGTAATGAAATGTAGAAGAAATAAAATACACGGATCACTGAATATAAAAATAGGACGAGAAAAGACTGAGGAGGTAGAAGAATATTGTTGCTTGAGAAGCAGAATTACTAAAGATGGATGAAGTAGGAGCGATATAAAATGAAGAATAGTACAGATGAAACAAGCTTTCAGGGAGAAATACAATTTACATACATCAAAAATTAATTTAAACATCAGGAAAACATTTCTGAAAGTTTATGTTCGGAGCATAGCTTTATAGGAAAGTGAAACTTGGATGATCAGAATACCTGAGAAGAAAAGATTAGAAGCTTTTGAAATGTGGTGCTATAGGAGAAAGATAAAAATCAGATTGGTGCATAAAGTGACAAATCAAGAAGTGTTGCGGCAAATTGATGAAAAACGAAGAATTTGGAAAAATATAGTTAAAAGAAGAGACAGACTTATAGGTCACATATTAAGGCATCCTGGAATAGCTTTGATATTGGAGAGACAGGTAGGTGGGAAATCCGACAGGTAGATGGGGGTTGTCATTGTCCTAAAAATAAATTAGTTGAACATTGAATTGCAATTAAGTTTCTTTGATCACTATCTGAGCACTTTAGCCATTAGTCTCGAATATATTCTACAAATGATGTATTTCTTCAAAGTCATTTAAACATAAAAATTATGCACGATGAGTATGTAAAATTCATAAAAGAACAAGGCTAAAGTTGATAGGCTGGTTATGATGTGTTCAAAAATTTATTTAGTTCTACAGGTTCAAGTTTAAGAAACCATATACTGATACATTTAAAGTTAGTGACCAATTTTAAAATGCTAAAAAAACTTTAACAAAGTAGAGCATGAAAATCATCGTGACAATCATCTTCATGAACCAGAAATTGGATTCAAAAGCAAAAATGTAGAAAAATTATGTGCCAAGGAAGATTCTACCAAAAGAGTGTTGGTTTATGATTTATAAGTTCTCGCAGCACCACTCATTTCTAAAAGCATTGCTTACTTTAAAAAACTTTTATCTGTGTACAGCCTAGCCACACATGACTGTTAATCAGATGAAATCACAGAATGTTTTATGCGGTGGGAAAGGATTGGGGCCAGAGGTTCTGATGACAATGCTTCATTGTTTTTAATGCTTGATAATGTTGGTAATGATAATGTTGTTTTAAGTATTACAATATATTTGAACACTGCAGGACTGGAATCAAATAGTGATCATGCCAGAGTTGAAAAAGCCAAGAAACAAGTAGCTGATATGAAAATAATAATACTGCGAGACTGGTATCAGTTCATCAGGATGATTACAGATAAAAAGAAATGTAATGTTACAGAAATGACAGGTTGACTTCCTGGCATTTTCACAATTAATGAATAATTGTCTGGTACATAAAAAGAGGACAGTAAAGGTGAGCCTATAAAGTGGCTAAGAATTACGTGGTTAAAATTTACTTCAGAATTTGGTGTTTTAAAATTCAAGTACAACTGGGACCCAGAAATACCATTCCTAACATTGGATCCGAGACTGAATATGCAGCGAAGGTCATAAAGTAAAATGTTGGTTGGAGTAACCAATTCAGTTCTTGTTGTTCAAAATTCATACATGCAACCTTAGGAATTAACCCCCTCAAAAAAGAAAGGATGTTCTTTCAATGTTAACTTTGTTACCAGGACTATCATCTTTTTTATAAAACAGTACCAACAAAAAAAGAAGCAGCTGAATTTGAAGAACTGGAAGATGAACAGAAAGTGTGAGAAAATGAACCACAGAAGATTAAAAAGAACAAGCAAATCGAGTTGGCAGCAAGAAAAAAATCCTTTAAAAAAAAGTACAAATAAAAATAGCAAAGAAATTAAGTAATACTGAGTAGAGTTTTTTAATTTTTTATATGTGTTGAATAAAGTTAATGTATTTATTAATAAAAAGTACTGTTTAGAATAATTAAGTTTTGTAGTATTTTAAGTCTGCCGTTAGAATAACATTATGACTATTGAGTATTTTTATGTATAATATTATTTATATTTAATATTAACATACCAGTTATTTTGAGTTTATATTAAAAGTGCCTATGTTAAAATACTGTAGTTATAATAATATGAACATATAAGCTGATTGATTTAAAGATCTTTGTATTGAATTTTAACTTAAATGAAATTTTTTTCTACAAAGATGGAAATAATATTGTAGTTAGAATAATTTATATTAAATATATTTTTACACGTAACAATATTTTGTTAAAAGAATTTGTAATAAGCATATATTTATTTCAATGAAAAATTGACTGCAAGACATAAAAAATTCACATTGCAGCTGATTGTAACATTTTATGGTTTTATTTAGTTGCCAATAATCAGCTGTTTACTGTTTTCAGTTGTAAATATCTTTAGTGTTATAATATTAATAAATATTTAATAATAAAAATTTATTTTTCAGAAGATTATATTTTATTACTATAAGAATATCAATTTGTAATGGAAAAAAATGGTTTTTTTCTTCATATTGACTTTTGCCATCTTAAGAAAATCTTGACACGTAATGTTTCTTAAAAAACATTTTTCAGAAGGCAAAACATAATATGGTGGAAAATTAGCATTATCTTACTTTATTGACCCAAATTTTAATTCAATGTGTGTTCATTCATGTACCCTTCTTTTTCTGGAAAACTAAGTTAATTTTCATATTCCTACTGTACTAACTTGTACTGGTATGAATCATCAAACTTTATAAAACTTTCAAACCTTTCTGTTGTAAAATTTACAAAAACACACATATCAGCTTTTGCTATCTAACCACAAAGTTTATGAATGCAATATGTTAATTTATCCAGCAGCTTCAGAAATACTAAGTTCTGGAAGTAATTTTCTATTAGCTAAAATGTTAAACATTTTCTTCTTAACAAAATTACAACTTATTTTTCAAATCAGAATTTAAACAAGTTATTAGTGGAAACATAAAATCACACTTAACAATTTTCATTAAAAATGCAACATTTAAATTGTCATTAAAATGATAACTGATTAACAATTACTTTATAAATAATAGTAGTTCTTGGGCTAACAACATAAAATTTCTATTTATTTATTTATTTTATATAAAATATAAATTTAAAAAGGCCAAATTCCATTCAAATAACTTATCTGATCTAAGTACACAAAATTTTTACTTAAAAAAGATCTATTCAGGATGAAAAAAAAATGTTTTCAAACCATTATATCTGAAGTAGGAACTTTTTTTTAATCGATTTAAGAACACTATTGAAATATTAGAAATACCTACATACTTTATTTATTTTATGTATATATATATATAATGATTATAATCTCAGACAAAATTTGAAAATAGAATATTACTTTAAAGTTACAACAGCAGAAAACACAATCATTGAGATCCACTATACAAACCAATCATAAGAAAGGAATAGATAAGAAAGAAAGTTCCTTCTTAAAGTAATGAAAACGTAATAAAAAAGGGATGCAGCAGTGATAGGTTCAGGAGATCAGGACCCCACTAATTTCAATTTATGATTTTTTACTGATTTTAGAATAAAATTCCTAAACTCATTTATATATAATAAATAATTTAAGTTAAAGGATAATTTAATGAGTTTATAATATGAACTACCTTATATGAAAAATATTGAAATAAAAAATAAAAATAGAAGGTTAGACAAAGATAATTGGGAAGTAAAATAATTTACTGTTTTTAATTTAATTTAAATTTAATTTTGAGATATTTATATATAGTTAATTGTTAATATTTGAATTTCAATATTGTAGTTTTCTTTACATGTGTATATTACAGAATATAAAAGTAGTATAATTTAATGTAACTATTTTTTTTCTCATTACTATTTAGATATACGGTAGTACTAAAAATTAAATTTAAAAAAACTAAGTATAAATAATATTGTCCAAATTAAAATAGTTTAACAATGTTCCTCTTGTATTATAAATACTGTACAATTGAATTGTCAGATCCATAATACAAGAAAATATAGTTTAAATTATAATTTTAACATTAAAGTATAACATTTTTAAGTAACAATTTTTTTCAGGCAAAAAAAAAACTTATTTTATGGTCGAGAGAAGTTACAATTACGGAGTTTGTGCGGCACCTGTTGGCATTTACACAAACTACATTAAAATTCACGTCCTCCATACTAAAAATAGTAATTCTCATTGTAATATTAACATGAACAATAGCAGTAAATTCATCGTACAGAAATAAATTAAATATTTTGATTTAAAATACATTTTTTTTAAATGTAGAATTTTTTACTTTAATAGTTCTTTATTTTTAATTAAAATAAAATGTTAATACAGATTTTGCCCTGAGGTAGATAATCCCCACATCCGGCACATTCCATCTACGTTCCACTTCCAGGACGGAAACAGCTGTACATACGAAATTTTCATTATCCTGGCTAACGGGGCTCCGAGCTTTCTTTTTCTCGAAAACCGAATCCGGTCGGCCAAACTGCACCTACAGACAGCATTTAAGGACTAGATTTCTCTGCCACCTGCAGGTACGAAATACTTTACTGATCATGGATACAGATTTACACCGCCTTTAGAGCTGGTGACCCTTCCGCTGTCCACATGACCCCCGCGATGGCAAGCGTGTAGTAAGGTGCCCATGTATGTCGGTGCATGGGAGCCCTGAAAACCTCAGTGTGTAAGGGCCTGGAGTCAGTACAGAGATTGCGCATCCGCTCTCTGCCAGAGCATATGCCGGTTCCACCGGAGTACCGGACTGGACTTCTGGGGTTTGTAGCCGCGGAGTGGGGGTGTACCCCGGCGGCTAGCCTTACTACAGAAGGGACCATAATATCATGCAACTTTAACAACCAAGCGTGGCAGAGGGTTCACGAAAACACCCTCGTTTAGAACCAGCCATTTAAGGCGAAAAGGAGAAAGAGTGTTAAGACCGGAAGGTTTGATAGTGAGGCAAAAAGGATACAGAGAATTCTGTACAAGAACGTGATTGGAAAAACCAAAATATTTGGTAATCACTAGAGAAGATGGCAATTAAAATATACCTATTTCTCATAGCCAGGGAGATAAATAATTGTACCGGAGGTCCTGTTAAAGATATCCATAAGACCTATAAGGGACTTCATGTAGAGACTGTAAATGACAATCTAAGATTCTTGGGCTCAAAAAGATAGGCGATTTTAATGTAAAGGTAGACCCGCACGGCACCCTAAACACCTCAAAGGGGGTTGTTGTCTGTCGGGACCTTTTAAACTGTACGGAGCAGTAAATAATAGAAGATTTGACACCACAAGGTATGATTGACTGCCGAAGGCTGACCATGAGGAGGAAAGGCGAAATTCTACCGTCTGCCTCTCACGTATTTACTTTTAATAAGCCGATGTTGCAAGAGAAAGTACGGACAGGAATACACCTTCTAGATGAACGAGCTTTTGTGCCGCAGCCAATGCGGTGTTTTAGATGTTAATGGTTTGGCCACACCACTGTTCGTTGCGAAAGGCCACAAATATGCGTGTGTGGCGATGAAATCCACGAGGGGGAACCATGCAAGGATCCTCCTACGTGCGTTAACTACAGAGGACAGCATTCATGCAGATCTAGAAATTGTCCCGCTTGCAAAGGTAGCTGTATAGGAAGTTAAAACCCTGCAGAAGGTCAGCTACTTCGAAGCAAGGAAAATCGTAAGCGATCGCAAGCCTGGAGCAACAAAAACTTATGCTCAGGCCGCAGCTGCAGTTCCTGGTCCTACATCTGTTGACTCAGATCAGCTTCTGATAAAATTGGAGCCCACACTGCCCTCTATGATTGAAAGAATCATTGATAACAGAATTAAATCTGTTAATCCTAAGGAGCTTGTGAAGACTTCAATAAGAGTACAAGCTCCAGATAAAATATCGTCAAAGGACCACAGTTCTCGCGAGCCAAAAGAGACAGTTACTAATCATCTAGAGGTCCTAGTGAGCTTGCAGAATATTTTGGATTATGGCACAGACAAAGTTATTGCTTCAAAGCTTTCAGAGGGAGCTTTCAAGGCTCCTGTAGTTGAGATGGTCTCTGAACCACAGAGGCCACCAAAAGCCACGCAGGGGGAATCTGTTTCCCCCATCCTGGGGCGGTTGCTGGTGGGGCTCCTATTACGGGAGTCTCCCAGGTTCCCACCCCCTCATAGGAACCCGCACCAGGCGCCGATGCCTGTCCGTCGTCGTCCGCGGCTTCGATGGCTCCGATTCGGCCATGGGGGAAACTGTTTGGCGGATGGAGAAAAAGAGAAAAAAAGGATGGCCGAAGGGAAAACCCAGGTTATAAATTGAAATAAAATAAGCGAGTCGATAATTCAGTGGAACATCAATGGATGTTTGTCAAACATCCATGAGCTCCAACGCTTGGTACAGGATGTAGATCCAGTTTGTATATGCTTGCAAGAAACACATTATTGCCGAAGTGATAATTTCAATTTAAGAAAATATGAGATATTCCGGCGAGATCAATCGCCAAATATAAGAGTTCGAGGTGGAGTAGCCATACTAACATCGACTAGAACTACCACCGAAGCGGTTGCGATAAATACAAATTTGCAGGCAGTCAGAATGAGGGGTCCGCTGCAAGTCACCATCTGCATCATATACTTACCGAATTTTGATTGGAAAGAGGGTGACATAGCACGTCTTATTGATCAGCTTCCCCCACCAATACTACTGGTGGCAGATTTTAATGCACACAATTCTCTCTGGGGGTCGGATCGAGTAGGAAGGGAATTGGAAAAGTTCCTTTTAAATTCTGACCTAATTTTTTCAATGCCAGAGATGAATCGATGTCCTGTATAGATTTAGCGCTTATAAGTGCGCCATTAGCACCGAGGAGGTACTCGTTTCACGTTTTAAATGATCTGTATGGAAGCGATTATTTTCCAGTGCAAATTATAACTGACATTGAGAGAAAAGTATATCCAATCTCTAAAAGATGAATGTTTGAAAAGGCAGATTGGACGAGCTTCACTGCTGATACGATACTCCCACAAACAACTGGAGTTATAGAAGTTGACGTTGACAGCATAACAAACGCTACAATCGATTCAGCGTCAAGATTCCCAGAACATCAGGAAAACTAAAGAAACGACCCGTTCCGTGGTGGAACGATGAAATCAGTGAAGCAATTAAAAGAAAAAAAAAGAAAAAAGCGTATAACGCTTTTAAGGAACGTCCAACATCATAAAATCTAACTGCCTTCAAAAAATACATGGAATAAGCCAAGATAATTCCTGGCAGCAATACGATCCATTGACATGAATACGACTGCATCAGACGTTTGGAAGATAGTGAAGGCCATCTGTGCATGCAAATTTTGCTTCGATAAGCTTCCTTCAGTATGGAAATGAAATTATAGATGCTCCAAACGAAATTGCAGAGCTACTTGCCAATCAGTTCGAAGAAGCTTGTAAAACGGCTAACTACGATGAATGTTTTAAAGCTCAAAAATCTAATCTCGAGGGTCTACTTAAGTATGGGTCTACTTAACTTAAGTACTAATGAAATCTAATCTCGAGGGTCTACTTAACTTAAGTAAGGGTCTACTTAACTTAAGTACTAATGAAAGCGCTGGAGAAAGCCGGGAATACAACTACTGGTCCGGATGAAATTCAATATGTGATGATCAGGCAACTGAATCACTGCAAAGCGAAGACTATTAGACTTATATAATGAGATATGGCGAAATTGAATTTATCTGCAACAGTGGAAAAAGGTTTATATTATCCCACTTCCAAAGAAAGGAAAAAAATTGACAGATCCCAATAGTTATCGTCATTGACGTGCGCTATTGGAAAACTTTTTGAAAGAATGCTAAACAATCGTCTCATTTGGAGCTTAGAAAAAGAAAACCTTATAACTCGATATTAAGCAGGTTTCGACAATATCATTCGACACCCGATCAAATGATTAACCTCGAGAACATCATACACAACAGCCTTATTAAAAGGAAACATTGTGTCGGGAGTCTTCCTTGACCTGTAGAAGGCTTTCGATATGACCTGGCGTCATGGAATAATGCCTTCAGTTACATGAATTGGGCATTCGTGGCAATCTGCCAATACTACGTAGCAACTACATGAACAGCCGTACTTTTCAAGTACGAGTTAACAATGAATATTCAGCAGAGAAAATATTAGAAAATGGCATACCGCAAGGTTCACCGTTGAGCGGTACCTTCACGATCGCCATCAAAAAGCTGATATTAGCGATTCCAGCCGAAATCAGCAAAAGCGCTTATGTAGATCTGGCAATTGTATATGCCAGCAATCACACAGCTATCATGAAATATAAATTACAACGTGCGATAAACGCTATCACCGAAGTAGCGAAGTATAATGGATTTTAATTTTCACCAGAAAAAACGCGCTGTGTACATTTCTGTAGGAAAATAATTCCTCACCTTAGTCCTGTGTTGACAATTGACGATCACCCGATTGAGTACAAAGATAATGTCCGATTTCTGGGTCTACTTTTAGATAAATCCCTCACATGGGGACTACATATACAGGATTTGAGCGATACGAAAGCCCTAAACATTATGAAATGTTTATCCAATATCAACTGGGGCTCAGATAAAGATATATTACTAAGACTATGTAAAGCATTGGTTTAAACTAGACTACGAAAACTAAACGAAACTTAAGACTACGAAAACTAAACGAAACTTAAGACTACGAATGTATTATATACTCATCCCCCAGAAAGTCGCACTAAAACGTTATACACGTTATAGACGTTATAGACGTTATACAAAACAGCGGAGTAAGGTAACGCTTAAACATTTAACGATCATCATTTAGCTGCATTATATGAACGTCGTGCTACCTATTCCAGTCCAGCCGGAATACGGTATCAAGAATTAGTAAGGAAATATGAAATTGCTCTACCGGATACGTTAGCAATTTTTACTAGAGAGATACCGCTCTGGCTTTTGTCACCGGTAAACGTAAGATTGGATCTCTCCTATGAAAGAATAAAAGATAAGCCAGCAGTAATCATCCAATAGGAATTTTTATCAGTCGTCAGTAGTTACGATGTGTACATTAAAATTTATACTGACTGTTCTGAAACCGAAAATGGTGTTGGATGCTCCATATATGTAAATGGAGAAGCCCATTTTTGGAAGCTACCAGATATGGCAAGCGTTTATACGGCAGAA
>JAAAKQ030071900.1:13488-30207 GCA_010016005.3 Zanna intricata | reverse complement strand
ATATATATATATATATATATGTAAATAACTGTATATTGTTTGTCATAATTCTACAACAGAATTTGTAGAAGGAATGATTACTAATGTAATTATCCTAGAAACTTGAAATAACTATAAAATATCTAACTTGTTTTCTTTTATATAGAACATGGTAAATCGATTACTTTTATACTTTTTAATCTATGAATATCTTGACTGTTGTCTAGGGGTCGATTGCAAATACATTTTTATATGTATATATTTTTCAGCTAATTTTATTATAAGAATTTAAAAAATCATTGTATAATGTTTCGACGAAAAAATATAGTTTAAATTATAATTAAAACTTAAGAAATTATTATTAAATGAAACAGGTTTTTGAGGATAATTGTATCTTAAATGAAGAATAATTGGTAAAGAAAACAGAGATTAAACAGTAATGTATTTTTTTATTAAAAATTTAAGAATTTTCTCCCTAAATGTTTATAAAAGTAATACTTTCTACGATATATAGTAATAGTTATAATAGTATTACTCGTGTTAAATGATAGATACAGTTTATAATGGAGGAACCTTTATCATATCGTGAAAATTATATAATAAAAAAGTATTTGCCATAAATTAACAAAATAATATTTTTTTTTTTTAAATTGTGATTTCTATGCAAGCTTAGTTAATAAAATGTTAAATAAAGCCGAGAATTGAACTCGGGGATTGTTTCTCATTCCAGCTATTGTTGGTTTTGTTCAATCAACTAAATAATATTTTAATAATATTCTTTGCAACCATAAAAAATCAGTTTAAAGTGTGAGTATAAGACACACATATGAGATGTACTTTTAATTACCAAGAATAATAGTCTAAATTGGTTATATTAAATGTAACCTTGTACGCCTAGTAAGTTTTGTAACCAAAATTCTCTTAATTAATTTTTTTCCAACTTGTTAACCTTGTATTCTTTTTATGTATAAAACATATTAATAATTATTTATAAAGTGATTTCTTACTTTTAATTGGATTATCTGTGCTAAATATTTTTTGTAGTATAAAATGTATACTTAACAATAATTTATGTGTGTGCAATATATATATATTGCACACACATAAATTATTGTTAATTATATATTTATATTTAAATATATATTTATTTACTTATTTAACGTGTTCTTTATGGCTACACTTAAACTAATTTAATATTATTTAATTTTGATAATTGTATTTTCATACTTTGATCTCCCCCTTTTGTTTGCCAATATTTCTTTTAATTGTTATACAATCTTCAACAACTATCCTGATTTCCAATATTAATTTACAGATTAATAGATTCTATTAAAAATCCACTTCTTATCAAAAACTGATGAGATAATTAATTATAAAATCATTTATTTATGGGCGTTTATATAACTGTTACTTAATTAATCAATAAATTATCAAATTCTGCATTTCAATCCGTTAGCTTCCTGAAGTATTTCGAACTTCACCATCAGAGATTACAATTTTATTTTTTCCTTCTTTTTTCAATATAAATATTTTATCTAAACTTTTACTTTCCTAGTATAATAAAACTAATAATGATAAATTGCCTTTAGGTAATGATCATATTACATAATTCCTCATAAAGTACAATAAAAACGAATTAAAGTATAAAACTTTTGCGTGAAATTTTTTTTTGTATAAGAGCAATAACTTTTTTTCTTTCAACATTTATTCAATTATCTCTAAACAGTTATTATCTCTAAATTATCTCCAAACTTGATTATAATATGCTATCAAATAAAATTGATTTCATATTAATACTGATTATTTGTTCAGTTAATAAAAACGCTATATATAACAGGAATTATTTTAAATCAAACTTGACCAGTAGTATTTTTATATTAGATTTTTTTAATTTAATACTTTCAATTATCATAAAAAACAAATCATTTTATACGAAATTAAAGAACATTAACCTACAGATGTAGGTATTTATGTCATAACCGTAAGAATATAGATAATATAAAAAAAAAAAAAAACAATTCCAAATTAACAAAAATCCCACACTACACTTAGTAGAAAAAATTAAGAATATAAAGATTTCTCATTGACTTCAATATTAAACCAAATATAATCTTAAGCATTAGCATACAGTTTACATTCTCTTAAAAAAAAAAAATAATTACACCCTATCCCTATAAGAATTATAGTGGCTGAATTAAGTGGCACTATAAGAATTTTAGTGGCTGAGAACATCATTATTCGCAGAGAAAGTAACATTTATTTGCGAGTTTTACCTCAGGTGGTTTATATGCGTTTTAACCATAAAAATAACCGCTCGATAGTGAAAAGCGTAAATTAGCTATCTCTTTCTCTTGTGAACGCTGGATTATATAAATTCTCTTTGCTGAGTAGGAGAAGACAAGCAGATATAACTAATTACTTCTATTAACAACAGACCTAGTATCAAAGAGAAATTGATTTTGAAACAATAGAGACTATCTATTGGGCTTAAACTACTGTTAATTTGTACATGTCATCAACAATTGATACTACAAGGGAAAAGAAATAATAAATGCCGTACATTAGTAATACTGTAGAGCATTATGAATTGACAAATGATCGTATGGTAATCGACTAATACAATAATTAGAAAATTATCTATAAGGTAGCATCAGTAAAAGTCATTCTTAGCTAACGTTAGTAAAATTATTAACTAACATAACCTAAACTAACTGACGTCGGAGCACATTAATATTATGAAACAACACATTAATATCTTCCCCCCCTTCTCCACAACTAAATACATCAATCATTAGACATGCTTCCACCTTAGTTTACGTTTATATAATGTAGGTATACATTGATTATTCCTATTTACAAGTTAGTGATGATAATATTTTAATATTACGTTTAAAAACAATAATGTATAAAAATATAAAATTATTCAAAAATTAGCCTGTACATGTCATTTGTTTTATTATTTATAACTTACGTTAACGTTGTCTGATCTACAGAATAAAACAATTAAGAATTGATGAATTAGTTACTACTATTTAATATATATATATATATATATATAACAAAAAAAATATGAATTAAAATGAAATTATTTTTACGATTCAGCACCGTGTAGAAACATCCAAATGACTTCCGGTTTAGAATAACATTTCCTGTTACAGAGCTCTAAAAAGGTATTTATTTATGTTTGATAAAAACCATTTATAATTACTGCGCTGAAAACATTCTGACTTTTGTTAACATACACACACGCACGCACACGCGCACACACATATACACACACACACACATCATAATGTGAATATAAATTATTTATATATAAATATATACATACAAACACGTTTTTAAATTTAATGTAGAGTTCACAAAATTATAAAAACATTATAGATAAAAATAAATAAGCGTACAATAAAAATGACTTTACAAAAAGAACAAAGATTAATATGAAATTCCATTCTACTAATAAAATTAAAATTTACAATCAATTAATAAGTCTTACAGTTTAGTCTACATATATATATTGTAAATAATAGTAATAATAATAAAACTTACATTATGTTGACTGCATTCTTTTTACCTTATATTTTTTAAGAAGCTTGTTTTTTTTAGACTAGATAACTAATTCAAGTTTTTATTAAACTGATAAATATCTTTGGAAAAAATTCAACTTCATGTTATTCAATTAATTAATTAATGTGAAGTTAAATTTATTGTTTTTGTTGTTGCTTTTTTTTTTTTTTTGTTTAATAATAATAACTTAATTTATTTTATTTAATTTTTAAAAAGAGAAAACATTGTCCTTGGTCCTTGTTTTGAAGAACAGTTCCGGTTTAAACGTAAAAAAATAACGTTATAATTAAAAAAAAAAAAACCATTTAATAATTATTTAATTTAAATTTTGTTGTTCTCATAACAATCATAACATCATATATATATATATATATATATAGAGTGCGAGCGCGTGTGCGCGTGTGTATACTAATATTTTTTTATGTATCCTAAAAGCTTTTATTAAACTATTTATAAAAAAAAGGTTTTTTTAAATTTTTCAGAATATTTTAATCTATGTAAAATTCTGTACTAAAATTCTCGTATAATTTTTTGGCAATGAAAAATTTTTTTGTTCGGTGTAATTTGTAACTAACTGAAAGACCAGACAGGCACAAACATTTCTCATAACAAATGCCCACTATGTTCCATTCTGTGGTCATTTCATGTTAAATCACGCATAATTTTACTACTATTTTTGTATTTAATACAAATAAACAAAGAAAATTCCAACACTTAATTAATTACACTATTTTTCTCGTTCATGACTTTCAGTTAATGTTCTACTATAAGATTGCACAAATTTATTATTTTTAACACAAACTCTAAAATTTGTTGTATCTGAAGCGGAAAGGTATTTTATTTGAAGCATGTACATCATTACGTATCAACAGTAGAAGAGAACAAATAGCTTTGACTCCAGAGAATTTATTACCTTCTGACTTAAATGTATTATTAAATTCAGTAACGTTATTTTTTTTAAGGTTATTAGAAAAACGGAATATTTTCTACAATCTTAGAACTACATTATAATAAAATTTCACTTAAAATTACAGAAACATATGTACGTGAGTTATAATAACCGTAACGGTTTTAGACGATCTGATATAAGATATAAGTCATTCTATAATAATGATAACCGATGTGAAGAATAAAAAGTATCTAATGTCATATTTACTAAGAAAATTGAGGAATGAAGTGGTTTCCCTTTGTTTTATTTAATTAGACAAATACACTTGGGTGCGTGAGCATTACCAAGGACTCTCTTTCTCTAGAAAAAATACTGCCGGTTAAGCCATACCCTTATCAACATACTCTTAAAAAACAACTATACCAATTCTTTTCTATGTTGACTTAAATTCTTATGAATCACCACACATACATGTATGTATGTGTGGAAGATAGTGTAAAGTAACAACGAAAGAACCTTTTTCCTCTTCGGGGGAGAGACCACCGGGTTATTCACATTAATCCCAGCCACTAGAAAGGTTACTAAAATACGAAGAGAAAATTATTTGTGACCTGAGAGTGGAATAAGAATCGGTGAAAGTATATAAGAATAAGAATCAGCATAAGGGTATGTATAAGAGGTATGCACATAAAAAAAATATACAATATAACAGTATGGAATGGTATTAAAAAAAACATGTATAAGAGTATGTGTATTTTAAATGTGATGAATAAGGCGAGATTTTTTTGGTAGATATTAAATAGGGTCTAGATTGTTTTTGTCTAAATTACTTAAAATTTGTATATATATATATATATATATATATATATATTTATTACAATAAAAAACTCACTCATTAGCATCATCCTAATACGGTTTTTTTATGTTACTCACTATTAAATGATTTCCTCTAGTAGAATGATGTCGGAAAAGAAATATAAAAATAAAATCCTGCCAAATTCTTTTGTTTGAGACTTAAGAATTGGTATAAATAAGACAAAGAAAATTTAATTACGTCTTTTTGGTATTTTGGTAATTTGTAATTTAGTATTTTTGTATCAGTATACTTAATATAACTGCAGTTTTTCATCTGTTAATATATTGAAACCACATTGTTTCCGTTTTATTAAGGTAAATGTTTTTCCAAGATCATTCTTCTTTTAATGTTTCCTTGAATTACATTAATTATTTATTGTTGAAAATAAGTAAATTTATCCAGGTATTAAAAAGTTACTATTATTTTATGTGTCTAGTAAAAGTATCTATTTAATGATGTTTAACATTTTATTTTCATTATAGTAACACAGTAAATGTTCTGCAATAAAAAAAGAAGTATGTTTCCTTCCTTTGACAAATAGAATGTTATTAGTGTTTTTGTGCTGTACCTTAGCGTATTTTATTAAGGCTAGCTATTCCTAAATTGTGGTTGGTAATCCAGCTTCTATTTTCCTCGGAAAAATGAATAAGTTAATCAGTTTTTATCAATAATCAATGAACAATAAATTTAAACAAATGACATAAACTTTATTAAATTGATACGCATTATTTTGATTTTACATTATCACATAATTACATTGTTTATCTATTACTTCTCTCTAAATTAAATTGTTAAATACTAATTAATATTTTTAGTTTACCTATCTTTGCGAGAGATCGAGTAGCCTTAATGTCTCCAGTATATAAAAGAAAACTAATTTATCTTTTTATTTATTTCAATATTTACTTAATTGCAAAAAAAAAAATTGTGTTTATATTTGATTACAGATTTATTGTTAATTTAGTATTGTCGAATTTTGTAATCCTTAAAATTTTTTTAAAATTGTATACTGATAATTTTAGAGGGTAGAAATATGTCTATGTTTATATATTTATGAGTTTATATTATATTTATGTATAACCTTGATTTAATAGATTTTTAACAGGATCATTCTTGAAGAAATTATTAAAATTACCTATTAAAGATCTAAAATACATTTTTACAATTTTGGTGAAGGGCAGTATGTCCTTAATTGCCCTTGATATATTAATAAATATTTACAACCCTAAAAAGTTGGTCAGATGGAAAATGGAATAGTGAATGCTAGTAATAAAAATATATATTCTGTTAATTATTTTATACAATAATTTTTGTAATTCTTGGTTTATTGTAAAACCCTCCGCTGGCTTTCTTTTATTTTCAGGTAGGTGTTATAAATGTTTTAAATACGTTAGCCCACAAGAAGTGGTAGCATGTATTGTAGCGTGCGTGGGTGGCCATGGATTGATGCGAGTATATTTTATGCTAGAGTATTATATGCTATCTTTCTTCTATTCACAATAATACTCCCGTGCTGTGTATACTTATGTGTGTGTTGTCATTTGAAAGTAAGATATATGGCGGTTGCATTGTCTTGTTTATAAAACGTTTCGTTCAACAAGAAAAAAAGATTATCTTTTCGTTAACGTTTGACACTACCCTTCAATTTCACAATATCACCCGCGTAAAATCCAATTCTTTTTTTTTTTTTGTGAAGAAATATTTTAGTCTTCTGTGTAATGTGATTATAGCTGGCTACTTTACTATGTTTTCGATAACTATCGTATCTTCACAACTAAAGAACTTCCCGAAAGCATTTGTTACTTAAATCATTTGTAATCAAAGATTGAAAAATTTGAATCTTATGGAAAACATCGTTTTCCATAAAATTTTCTTATTTTTTTAATTATTTTCAAAAATGTTGAAGTAATTTTAATATAATTTAATGAGATGAGGTTGACAGTATGACATGTAAATGAGGTGAACCTCATATACAAGAGTCTATAACAAGACAACAGTCTTGTACAGACTCAGGCCGACCATTCCCGAGACGGATGGTTAATTGAACCCCAATCACCAAAGTACACCGGTATCCACTGTCTAGTATTCAAATCCATATGAAAGCATCCGTAGCTTTTACTAGGATTTGAACCTCAGAACCCTTAACTTCAAAATTCTGTTGATAAACACAACTGCTATGCGACGACAACGAATTGGGGGTTAGACTAACCCGAGTTAAAATTTTAAATAAAATTTCAGTCGTCTAATGTAATATAAAAAGTACAAGATATGAGTATATGATTACCAACACTAAAGATTAGTCATATCAGAACAATTAATTGTTTCTCAACTATTGATTACCGAAAACTTCAGTAATCAATATCCAAAATATTCTATTCTTATAGCTGACATAGTTGTTATAATTTTCATAAATTTTTTCGTCCCAGTCAAGACTCTTAAAACCTTTCTGTAATTTCATCTTCAGAAAAAAATATAGAACATCACCTTTTTAAAATTTTTATAATATATTCTGTTTGAATTTTAGCAATTTTTTTAACGTGTATGCAGACAGTTAGGCAACATAACCTTACAGTTGTAATGACAAAATGAAAGGCAATCGAGTCTAGAAAAAGAAACAATTTACTAGGAACAATTTAAAAAGTAAGAATTTACTTTCCTATGGAAGCAAAAGAAGAAGTAGTTTCCTATTTACTTTGTTAAATCTATTTTGGTTACATATGAGCATCCCAAGCCCAAAAAAAGGAAAATCAATGTACAAATCTGCAACTTCATTCTTATTCAGAACTCTTATACTGCACTTCATTCTTTTACCTTAAAGCAACATCATAAATATATCAACACTCTTCATTATATGAATGATTGTTAAGAGAATTTCATTACTATTTAAAAAACAAACTCTGATGAAATGTCTCTTAAATCTCAGATATTTCATGAGATTCAGAGACCTAAGGATCTTTAGGAGAGAGAATTTAAAACATAATCATTTTTCCGTCTACATCTACAATCGATTATATTCAGTTAGAAAAATAGCGACTTAAAAAGCAAAAAAAAAAAAGTAACATATTAATATTTGTAGTCATTTATAAAACTTGAAAGCAATTTAAAAAAAATTGTATATACATACATTAAAAAAAAAAAAACTTTTTTTAAATTTTATAAGATTTCAATGTTCATTTTTTACAATACGAGTATGTAAATATGTTTATTATTGCGTTGAAATGCTTAATTTTTTCAGTTACAAACAACATTATCGGCTACCATTAGAGATAATGGTCAAATATATTTATAAATAATCCAGTATTGTGTTAGATTCTCATTAAAAAAATTTACTAATATAAAAAGCAATAAGGAAATCAAAGTCAGTTTAAAAAAAAAATAAATTTATAATCCCGTTTTAATTCAAAATATTTGATATGCTCAGACAACTGCGAACTTTAAAATATATTTATGTATATACATGTATACTTATATATATATATTTATTTACATACAAGTAAAGTTCTAATCACCTGAATTACATTTATTTATTTTTGGTAATGTTATAAAACAATGTTTATAAATCTTTCGATAAAAGTAAATATATTGAGAAGTAATGTCAATTTCTTCAGTATAGAGCCATGGTGATTATTGGATCTTTATTTTAATGGCAGCAGATTAAAAGAAAAAATTATGATTTTTAAAAAAAATTACTAAATTATTGTTAATAGTTTTGTAATAATATAATAACCAGCTACATAATAATGATGATAATTTTAATATTTTATCAATATAACATACAATGTTTTCAGGAAATTCGGTCTTAATACTTTAAAAAATTCACGGTCGTTTCTGCCGTGTAATAGTAGTTACTGCATTTGGCGTTAAACAATTTGTACGTTAAATAATAACCCAATTATTATAAAAACAAAAAAACCTTGTTTAATTAACGGTCTGCTAAATATTAATTACCTGCTATTAATTAATATTTTACCTTTATAGAAAATAAGAGATATGGTGACCAGTAAAAAGATGGTTAATATTCATTAAGAGGATATGACTGTACTTGTTACTTAACATATAAATTGAGTAATTTTAAGGAATTCAATAAAATGAATATGTATATTATTTTATCTTTAAAATCTTTGATTTAACATAAACACACATACACACACGCGCGCGCGCGTATGTATATATATATATATATATATTTTGTTTGCTATTTTATTAGTTTATAATTATATAGCAGAAACGATGTATACATTTTAAATTTTAAATGGGGTGTATAAAGTAGAATACTTTATGGTATAATTCTGTGTTGTCATAATAATAATAATAATAACACTGCTGTCGACAGTAACTATATCCCAATCTGTATAATGGTGGTAAGGATAGAGTAGTAGTGGTTAATTTCAGGAAGAAGGGATAGATAGATAATGGTAGGTTGGGTATGAATATGGGGGTGGTACGATTAGGGGATGAATTAGAAGCAGGGGGAATTTTGTTTGTTGGATATACAATGGATTTATATTAATAACATAGCATGCGGGTGTCTCGCGTGTCCCATTGGTGACATGGTAATGTGTACATAACCTAACTCATATATACTTTTAGACTATCTGCTTACTAAGGTTTTTTTTGTTTTTTTTTTATTAATTACTACAAATAAACAGTTTGGTTAATTTATTTGCGTTTTTATTTTTATAAATACGAGAGTTTTTTTTTGTAATTAATAATAAATTTCTTGAAGAGAGCAGCTGTACACGGATTTAGTGAATCCAGTACCCCTATCAACTGCAGGTTGGTTCAATTAGGTTTTTTTTTTAGGTTTTTGCGGGTTATATTTAGTAAAAATATTAATATTTTTTTGAAAATATTAAATCAACACAGAAATAATTTTTAGTTTAGTTGACAAATGCCTTAATTACTCTGTATTTCATACTACTAAAAGCAAATATAATTCTATTTATTTTTCTGTAATTAGTAATGAAATAAAGATGGTCCCGATAAAAATATAACTATTTAAGGATAGGAATGAATGCTATTTTAACCGTAAAAAACTTTACTAGGTGGAAACCGTCGTAAAAGAAGGATTTCTTTGGTAAGAAAAATTAAAAAAAATTGTAAGGATGTTGTTGGACATTCGTGGTATTTACATGTAAATTAAAACAAAATCCTTGATTATGAACATAGACTAATATTATCCTTCTTTTATTTAATTTCTATCAAGAAAAAAGAAGTTCTATATCAAGTTGTTCAATTGATAATTATTTATAAAGATCTACCAAATTCAATTGTGAGCTAATAATTTATTTTAAAACATCTTAGAAACATCTCAGATAATAATACTTTAAAAAAATAGATTTTAAAAAATTTAATAATTTATATAGTAAATACGTAAAACGTAGTAATACGTGTTCAATCTGCGGTAACAACAGAAAAAAAAAACTATGTCGAAGTATGCGTCAAAAGGTGGATTTACGGTTTTAGTTTAAAAAAATATTTCACCAATGTAATGTTTTTTGAAAATAATATTGTTTTCGGTGTTTTCTTTTACATATTCCGTAAGTGCCATCTGTTCTTTTATAATACTGTGAGATAATGTATATTGTTCCAATAAATTCATTATACTTGTATATTTTTTCTTACTCCTTTTCATATAGTTGTTGATTTAAGACAGCATCAATTAATTAATACTGCTACTTAGCAACAATCCACTTTGATACTATTTTCCATAATTAATTGTGCCGTACTCACAATATATTCCATAATTTGGAAAAACTCACAGAAAAGAAAAAGTTCAAATTGACCCTAAACGATTAAAACTTTAAAACTGATTTCTGATGACCAATCCCTTTCCTTCATACCAAATCATATTTTGGATTATTGTGAAACTTAAATATTATTGTGAAACTAGCTTGCAAAAGTTACCTGGCGGTTCATGCAAAAGTTTAATTTTGGTTTTCCTACATGTCGCCCTTTAAGTAACAACATAAAAACTTGATAAATCTTGAAAAGATATTAAAAAAAAAAAAAACACTTTTTTGGGTAAAAATGGAATGATTTGTCCTTGGGAACCGATTCGCTTGAAAATCAATAGGATTCTATCTCTATTATATTTATTTTATTCTATCAAGCTTCATCAAAATTCATTTTAAATTACGTCCAGTAGAACGAAAAACGTTGAAAATGTATCCAAAAATCCCATTCTTTTTTTTGCACCACCTCCTGTGCCTGTGAACTGATTCGTTTTAAAATCAATAGGACTCTATTCTCAGTAGATTTATAATTTCCCAGCAACTTTCGTCAAAATCAATTAGATTTGCGACCAAAAGAAAGGAAGATAATATCACATATAAAGATAATAAAGACATATTATAAAGATAATAAACACATATTATAAAACATTGCAAAACCGTGTTTAGGAAACTCAAAAATGTAAAGAAAATTTGGACCTCTCCCCTCGACACCCTCTTAGAAAATCTGACCGGATGCAGTAGCGATTGCTCGATTTTTGTTAATTATATGGAAATCCTCTAACAATACATTATTAATGTAATACAATACAAGAATATATCTGTTACTTTTTGTTTTAGACAACCACAATGAAGTCAAAAATTTTTAAACGGTTTAAAGAATTACGATTTATTTATTTTTTAATACAAACATAACATTTGTAAATAACCAGATATGAGTCGCAATTCACTTAACAATACATTCATTTTTAAGTATAACTGGAATTCCCTGTCAGTCTTACCATGGAAATTGGGGAATAAGATTGTTTCCCTTGGGGTGGTTTTTTTTTTAGTTGAATAAAAAATTCATTACATTCTCGCACGCCAAGTTAATTGAAATATAAGTGATATCCGACCAAACTAATAACATCCACTATTAGTTTACTTCAGGAATAGTACGATTATATTGAATATAATTATTTTTATACAAAGTAATTTTCCTGAAGTCAACTTCTTGAAGGTGTAGTAGTATCTCTGAAATTATTTATACACATTTGTCACCGGATTTTTTTCTGAAATTTAAATTAAATAATACCCCTATTAATGTAATGCGTACTTGTTATAGTTAAAAAATTGTTATTTTAATATTAAATCATTCTAAAACAGCTATAAAGTGAAGTAACCGCAAACTCATATTTATGTTTTACAGAATTTTATAACCCTAAATTTTAGCATTTTTTACGTTGGGAATTTCAAATCTTTGAAAAATACAAAAATTTGGAAAACTTCACTTTTTTACGGTAAAAATACATTCGTCTGCTTTATCATTTGACTGTTGTACTAGTTATAACAATCTGGAAAATAAAAGTACAATTTGATATGCAACCCAATAAATTGCCAGTTGTTTTTTTTTTTTTTTTTTTTTTTTTTAAATTTCTACTTCGTGAAAAAATTTCTGTGTATTTTTTTAGGATTAACAATAATTTAATAGTTTCGTTTGTAGAAATAAAAAGATAGTTGAGGTTAATAATATAACATTTATACATGTCATTTAATAATATTAAAATATTGTTGGTCGTAAATGTATAAAATAAAACGTTTATACCAGGTAATTATGTAGTTTACCCAAGAGAGAGCGTTAGTGGAGTCGTAGTCTATAGTACTAGTATACGGTTTAGTGTAACCTGTAACCGCATTAGTATAATATACGACTGTATTATGAGCTTTCGTGACCCACCGGCTAAACAGCTGCCCACCACAACTTTTTTTTTTACTGTAGTACGTTTTCGATCCAACGATTTTTTTTTTTTGTTGCTCGAAAAATTAAGAGTCCGGATATGTGGGGAACCACGCTACTTAAGAAGCTGTGTAAAGTGGTTAGATAACGTGGATTACATTATGCAGACCCTAACAAATGTGTTGTTTTTGTCCCTATTTTTTCTTTTATTCTCTTTCACTAATATCATAATAATACAATAGTAATAATCTTATTTATACTCTTTTAATCAGCTGTTCTAAATTTAACCTTTAGTCAATTTAACCCTTTTCTGATGTTGTTTTTTTTTTTTTTGCTTTAGACATGTTGATCTGATAACAAAATTATTACAGCTAAATTAGAAGTAACCTTCAACATTCCATTTCCTAATCTTAACTTGCATCGAACATTAACTATATAAGTTATATCCTACCTCATTACATTAAATTAAACAATTTATTCTAAAATTGACTATAATCTTGATAGGATAATATGAAACCGATCAATAATTATTTTAAAACAAATTTAAATATGTAAAATTTAACCAAAATGTAAATTAAATTATTTTTAATTAAAATGACAAAAAGACTTTTTACTTTTCTTATATCTCAATTCAATACTTCGGCTTACGATAAAGAATGTTACTATGCGTTTGTTACTATTCTTAAAAACATTATTAGCCTATTTAAAAGATCTTCCAAAACTAATTTATTTAAAATAAAGTGGTTTTCTTTAAAAGAGACAATTTCAAGCTCGTCGATGAGTTTTTAAACGAACATTCATAAAAATATTTCACCAGCTGAATTTAACATGTAAGTTACATAAATATATGCTCAAATAACTTTCATTAACGTTCTGTGAGTCGTTATATATTTATGTTTTTATATTTACAAACTTAATTCATTATTATTTTATGAATTTTATATTAATACAGAGTTTACACACTTGGGTTTTTTTATTTTATAATTAATTATATTATTTGTTTTGTTATTTGGAAAGTAGGATTACTAAAGATGGATGAAGTAGGAGCGATATAAAATGCTGAATAGCACAGGTGAAACGAGCTTTCAGTCAAAAATTAATTTAAACGTCAGGAAAATATTTCTAAAAGTATATATTTGGAGCGTAGCTTTATATGGAAGTGAAACTTGGACGATCGGAGTACCTGAGAAGAAAAGATTAAAAGCTTTTAAAATGTGGTGTTACAGGAGAATATTAAAAATCAGATGGGTGGATAAAGTTACAAATTAAGAGGGTTTGCAACAAATCGATGAAAAAGGAAGCATTTGGAAAAATATAGTTAAAAGAAGAGACAGACTTATAGGCCGCATATTAAGACAATCTGGAATTGTTGCTTTGATATTGGAGAGAAAGGTAGATGGAAAAAAATTGCGCAGGCAAGCAACATTTGGAATATGTAATACAAATTGTTAGGGATATAGGATATAGGAGGTATACCGAAATGAAACGACTGGCACTAGATAGGGAATCTTGGAGAGCTGCATAAAAACAAGTCAAATAACTGAAGACAAAAAAAAAATTAATTATGTGTTTTGGGTGCTGACCTGATCAAGATTTTACCATAGTTTCTCTTATTTAATCCAGGCAATTTATTTTTTTACGTGGAGCAGCATTCTACTCATTCCTGACATGATCTACGTAATGTATTATTATTACTATATACTGATCAACATAAAATATTATTTAATACAGATTTTCCTCAAATATGAATTTAAAAAAATTTATATACAAATTTATCTAAATTTGTATATAAATTTTAACTTTTCAAGAATATTTTGATTTTAATTAGCTAATGTTTGTTTCTTAGACAAATACAACGGTATTATTAATCAATATATTATTTAACTTATTACTACCATTAACTTACAAGTATAATTAATTAATGTTTGCTTTAGATACAGCTAATTTCTTTAAAGAATAATTTATAGTTTCTTAATTCAATGTAAATCCTTTAATATTAACACTGAAAGATGATCACACAACCATGGTAATATTAAGTTTTTGTAACAAACACCATACAATTATTAACCTACGTTTTGTGAAGGGGTTGTTTATATTTGTATATTTAAGTCCATATATATATGTGTACGTGTGTGTCCAGTTATAATAGTACGTTACCGAATTGGCAATGTTATAATACAGATCGTATAGAGGAGTAGGGACGTGCGAACAGGCATTTCCATTCATTGATCACAGAGTTTAACAGAAGGCAAAAGAGATTTTTGGCCTGGCGAGGTAATAAAGCAGGTGCAAATGTGGAGAACAATACAGATATTAGCGACTATGTCGTAGGGTGGTGGGGGTTAGCAACGATCAATACGGACCGCCCACAATGGCCGACAATTGACACCGTCAACACGCTCACTGTCTCATCCACTGGGTGTGTCCTCACCCTTTAAACTAACTTCACGTAATTTTAATTGTAGTTTATCTACCGAAATAATCTTCTATAGAAAAAAAAAATTATTTAGTATTTAAATTTATTTTTATGATTAATTAATAAGGGTACATTTTAGATTAAAATAATTATCATTGACCGTTTATGTCGATCAAAATATTTCCAACGATATTAAACCTAAATTGAGTTAAAAGGTGAAAATTATCTTCCGTGTTTATACAGCTTACAATAGCTACTATCAAACCAAAAAACGTACTGTGTTTACTATTGGCTATCAGAACTAACATCTGATTGTTTTTTGGCTAGTTATTTAGACACCCTAAATGCTACATTTTTAAAATTATCTTCACAATACTTTATTACATACAATTAACAAATTAATTGTGTGATTTTAGAATTACTGTATCATAGTACAATTTACAATGAGCTAAATAAAATATATAGATCTACGCTAAATATTAAAAAAAATAATGGTAATGTAAGGAAAATTTTTATACCACTAGTTTTACCGAACGTTCAGTTTTCAAGGTATATTTATGAAAGAGTTATGACTGAAAAAAATTGAGGTTTAAGTTAATTCAAGATCTTAAAAGTAATATTAATATCATTTTTAAAGATATTTTAGAAGAGTAATTTTCATAATTTATACATCATTATTTGATTACTCTATGAAAATCATATTCTCAAATCCCACAACGCTTTTCAGATCCTAATGATCCCGTTTCCTTTGAGATCGTTTATAATTTATACTCATTTTCACCTCTTCCATTTTGCACCTTTTATTGATCCTTGTAGAAATATTTTAATCAATCCTTCTCCTTTTATATTCCTGAGAGTATTTAGATAAAAATTGTTCTTATTAAACTTCTATTCTCATAAACTCTCCTAATTACTTCTTTTTTCACTTTGTCCATTTAATCTTCTCCAATCTCATTTATATCCACATTTCAAAGGTATCCTGCCGTCTTCCTTAGTGCAGACATTTAACTCATTCATATAAAAGTATAATCAGTCATACGTAATACTTCAGAAACAATTACTTCAAGTTAGGTTATGTCATTGTAAATACCCATTTCTCTGTATTCATCGTTTACTACTCGTGTGTTTATTTCGTTTTCACTTTTTCAATCTCTTTTTAATATGGATTCTAAATTTCAGTACAGTTTTTCTTAATCAATTTTTTTTTCTTCTTTTGCGGAAAAAAGAAAAATTTCATAAGCTTACTGACTGCTTCCTCAATACTATTATTATTATATAAGGATTAAAGATAAATGGATTCTATTCTCAATATTTCGCTTTATCTTTTTAAATCTTTATCTTTTT
>JAAAKQ030071900.1:2408-13388 GCA_010016005.3 Zanna intricata | reverse complement strand
ATCTTTATCTTTTTATATCTGCCTTATCCGCCTCTATCTGTTTAAAAATTAATTAAATTATAATGCCTTAGCATGCGGCCAAATAACCTAGTTTGTTTTTTTTTCAACATTTCACAAAAAATTTGTCTGTTCTTTTTTTTTTAAATCTTACTTTAAAATTTATCGACCCATCCAGTTCATAGATTCTATTGTAATGTCTTATTTCAAACGCTGTATTTAATGTATCATAGTACGGTACTTACAAATGCTACTTTATACGTTACATTATAATTTTTTTTTCTGCTTGTATATCTTCCTGCGTTTGATACTAGTTATTCAAATAATTATTTCTTCTTTTCTCTAGCGGCGTTGTGCTTTTGACTATTACAATAATAGATAAAACAATTTTTCCACTTTTGGTACAGAAACATAATATTCTCCCTTCTTAATACTTAAAAAATCTATCTTATGTAAGGGGCTTAAATTAATAATAAAACGTTTCCATTGAATAAAATTATTGGAAAAATGAAAATAAATTTCCCAGAATATTTTGTAAAAATCCTTTATTTATTCATTCTATGTAGTTGATTAGTTATTTTAATCAGCATTTAATATAAATCTTTAATATATATATTTATGGAAAGTATTAATTTTGGTAACATGTATTATTGGGTTAAATAATACATATGTATATAAAGGGTACACTTTTATTTATTTATTTTATAAATGTTATTCTTCTTGCTCTACTTTGAAATTTCTAGTAACAATATATTTTCTAATTTTGTGATATTTATTGGATATAAATAAATATTGTGATATTTATTTGATTTGATTTTGTGATAATTTTTTTGTTGATTTTTTGTGATATTTATTGTTTATTTATATTTTATATATGTATATTTAAACAGGATCTCAATTAGAAGTCTAGTGTTCTCAGTTATTCTTAGAAACATATTAATTCTTATTAATGCAGAAATATTAAATTTTTTTATTACTCATTATTTAAATTTTTTAACATCAACCAATAATATTAATATAATAAAAAAATATATACATCTGTCAAACAAGTACATATTTATTTGTGGTAAAAGAAAATTGCATACGCAAATCATTGCACAAGACTGTAAGATTACTTTATTTATTTTTTCGATAGGTGAGAAAATGTAATTAGACATTTCTAATTTTATATATATATATATGTATATGGGTTTGTTAAACTGTAGTAGCTCAACGGATGAACTGATTTTGATGTATGACCCTGTAATGAATCCTTACGTTACCGGGACTGTCGTAGGATATACTCGTACATATATGTATAATTTTTTTTTTAATTTGAAAAAATTATACTATATACAAGTGACGCAGCAAAATCAACACGTTGGACAAAATGAACAATGTCATTTCTCAGATACAGCCAACGGGAAGTTACAATCTGTGGACATTTTAGCAGTTAAGTATTTTAATAAAGTCATGTCGAAATAAACTCTTCACGGATTAATTGCAATGGTCCGAAATATACGGGCTCTGTACCTCTACCCTGGCAGGATCTGCACTGGCCGGACATCCTGTTTTTCTTTTTTCTTTTTTTTTTAGCAATCATGTTTTTTTAAATTTTTATCAGATTTAAAATGTGTTTCATAGAAATATTAAAGTAACTGTAATGTTAATTATTACTGCTTAAAGAAGAAAAAAAAACAAATAGTTCTATTAATAATAAATTGTGAGATACAAAATTTTAAGCCTAATTTTTTTTTAACTGTCTCACTTAACATCATTTTTATACTTTTATCTATTAACTGATACTAATTTTTGAGAAAGTATGTCATTAAGACTCCGTTAATAAGTATTTTGAATTTAAGAAATTCATTTATTTTTATATTTTATAACTGATGTTTCATCTCGTTTTAAATTTATAAATTACGTTTTGGCGATTCCAATTTTATTGTTGAGTTATCTGAAGATCAGGTGTAAGTTATATAATGATTTAGTTATTATTCATTTATTAAACATATCAGTACATCTATATTAAAAAAAATCTGAATTTTGAACAGTCTCATAGCAAATACAGCAATAGCAACAATCTTTTTCACTGTTACTTTGTCATCCAGCTTTGAATTCTTTTAGTGTGGCTATTTTTTGAAATAACTGCCTTAGACTATTACCTATTTTTCCATCTCTTTGGATGTTTACCGTAAAATTAAGGTACTCTTTGTTTTTTATAATTTTATTTTCTATTATTTTTTAGATTAAAAAAATCAATTAGAATGTAAGTTTACATCAATGAAAAATTTTCAGCAGTGGTGGTCATTTCCATTTTCATCCCTTCCTACATTTTCTTAAATTGTGTAAATTTATTCTGTTCAACATAGACAAATACTTATTCATTAGGTTGTCAAATAAGTTCATATTTTCACAATTCCTTATTTCATACCGTACAATTAATAAACATTTATTAATAGTCTGTCCTAAGCTATACAAATAACATGTTTATTTTGTACATCATAAACCAAATATTTACCATATTGACTGAATTTGCTAAATCTATCCTGATATATTAACTCGCAATAATATAAAACATTTTGAATACATAAATAATACAAATTTCAACAAAGCTTTAATTACTTGTTTGTATTTTCTGTCGGCTAGGTATACATTTCACAGTTTTAGACGTGTGTAAACACTTAACAGTTAACTATTAACTGTTATTTATTCAGTGGAAAATCAAGTAACAAATTAATATTGTATACACATAGCTTATTTATAAGTGTAAATGTTGCAGTAAACCTGTTTTACATTTATCATTTTACAATTCAAGTTTTTTTGTAACTATCGACAAACTTTATAGGTTTACTAATACTCGACTAGCATCTTTTACAACAAATAACTAAATTCCGGTAGGCCTTCATCATGATTGATAAATGGCCTGCATAGATAATTTATTATGTTTAGTCAGGAAAAGAATATTTTATTACAAATACCGTATTAGAAAAGTGTTTTATGACCTATGAAACTTAGATGACCTATGAAACATAATTGCTCATAATAACTACTTTGATATTTGTTGAAGAAATATACTTAATTTATTAATAATAAATGTTATAGAACTATTCTAGATAATACATAAAAAAGAATTAAAGAATTTGTTTTAGAGAAATAAGTAAATAATAAAATTGGTTTAACTGGTGTAGGTTATAATACCAGAAAAATAAAAAGCAAATTAGACTTCAGTAATTAATTAGGTAATAAAATGTATAATTAATTATTCATTTTATCTTTATTACCATTAATAAAAGTATTAATTGCTCCAATTTTTAACTGATGTAGATTAGGATAACAAAAAACTTAGCTTAAATGTTTTGTTCTAAATGATTTATATTATTTAATTTAGCGTTAATTAATTTTTTAATACTATCATGTAATGAGCGATTTTAAAAGAAATATTGTGACATTAATAGCTTTTTCTAGTCTATCTGTTATTTAATAGAAAATATACAGGTTTAATTAGCGTACTGTCAAATTTAGTAATTTTTTTAAATTAATTAATAACTTAATGTCGTCTAGATTAGATTAACAAAATCATAACGGATTTGAAGTCATATCTTTTTTATAATGATGATGGAATAATTACTAAAATTATTTAATCTTCACAACACAATAATAATAATTATAAAATGAAAAAACTAGCGCAAGAAAACCGGCTTTTCGTAGATCTAATTTTGTTTTATATATATATTTTTTTAATTTGGTTTAATGTTGCTAGAAATAAATACCGCAAATGAAGAATCGTTAATGTTCCAATTTGCAACATCATAACGAACCACGCTTCTTACTTGTCCCGCTCAAATCTTTTTGACATGAAATTAATTCTAACTCAAGAACGAGTAAACCAATCTACATCACATTTTCACTTGTTGAACTTCAGATACATTACTACAGCATATCTAAATTTCACCGAAATTGTTACTATCGTTTTTGATACTTTTGAGCTGATACAAAATTTGAGTATAAATTGAACGTAGCTCAAGAAAGACTCTACCATTCTTTACTAAATGTTCGCATGAACTACAAATACACTATTATAACATATTTAATTTTCTTCATCCACCTTCAAAATTTTTTTTTTCCCCCTATCCCATCATGAGACCAAAAGTAATACACATACCGATTAATAAATTTTTTTACCAACTTGTTAACCAAAAAATAGAGTAAATGAGAAAAAGTTTTTTTTTTTTTTTTTGTTAGCACCCCTGCAGCAGCTGGAACCACCATTAGGTATGTCGTCAGCCGCTGCGAAGCTGCCGTGTCAGTAGTTTGACTACCACCCTCAAGTTTAGGTCCGGAAACTAGATCTCCATCGGGGTCTCTCCGGTCTCATCGAAACCCTCCAACTTCCCCCCTGGCTACAGGAGTGCCGAAGAGCCTCTCCTCCGGAGAGCTGCCCTTCCCAGCCCCAGCACTTATCCCTATCAGTGCGCGTGTCGCACAACCGCCCCTCCGCTCCATGCACGACCCTCTCACACCTCGAGGGACCGCCTGCGTCATCAGAAGTACCCCGATCCAGAATTCTCTTGCGTGTGTATCCAGGCATACTCAGCAAGTGGGCTGTCTACCTGGTTCTACTCGTCGCCACGGTTCATTCACTAGCGTGCACCACGTTTTTTAACTCCTCCCCATTAAATGAGAAAAAGTTATAAAATCAGCGGATGACGGATGACAAAATAAATAAATAAATTTTAAAATAGGCTTACGTTAATACATTCTATTATTCATTAAATTGAATTTGAATATTAAAATTTATTTAAATTACAATTTAATTGCGTTACTTTGTGATAATATTTCAAAGTACTTAGATCAAATCTTATTAGAATTTTTCTCAACTAAACCCTGAATAATAAATTTTTTTTAATGGATACAGGGCTTCAAATGAAACAAAGCCTACTCGAGTAAGTAAAAACATATACCGGTTTTGAGATCCATATAAATTAATCAGTCAACATACAAAAGAGGCTGAGTGTAGCAGTGTATCAATTTACCTTCTCCATAAGTTTCAAGGAAAAACTTATCGTAATTAATATTTCTTCCTAATTAGAAAAAGATTTTCTTAAAAACTGTTTCATAGTTTAATGAAACCTTTCAATAGAAGTTTTTATTATTTATTTACAATTTAATTGTTTATAATTGTACTGATTAGTCCAATTCTGATAAACAATAACTCTGAGAAGGTATCCAATTACTTAATCTCTTATTAATATCCAATTTAAAAATTGAAAAAAATATGACTACAAAAGATATATAAATAAACCATACTAGTTAAAAAATCTAACTTAACAAAACATAATTTTATAATTTTACTTGTAAAAGTATAAATAAAAATATCGTCATAAATATGTTGTCATAGTTTAATGAGATTGGTATCTGTTATGTTATCCTAAGTTATTACTTATTTACCTTATTAAGACAAATAATTCGGTAATTAATTATTTTATCTTCATCAGTTAAAGAAAACTGTAAATCCTAGATGACAGAATATTTTTTGCTTAGTCCTTAGTCCTATACTATATTATCTCTGTCAAGTTTCTATCGGGAAAGGCAATCGTAAAAAAAACTCCATATAATCTCAATCTCCAAACCTCTCCGGCAAAAAAAAAGTAACTGAAAAAATAGGCGATAACATTGCTAATCAAAAAATGTATGACTAATTACTCAGCTCCCTTTAAACATCTGTTATTATTGTTGATAAATTATTATTTCAGTAAATAAATAAACAATTTTTTTTATTGGAATAGATATTGTGAGCTATTATACTGATTAATGATTTCCATGATTAGTAAGTTACTGCTAAGAAGAGAGTTTAAAATCTTCTAACGAATTCGAGGCAAGTGGAGAACAATAGGTTACTTCACTTGTGATTAGTCTACAGAATTGTTGTAAAAGATTTTTTCGATCCATTGACAATGGATATTGTTGGAACAGAATCTACAGTATACAAAATTGATGAAGTAAATATATATGTTATCTAAAATCAGTTTTATATTTCTTTAAGATATAAATTCTTACCTGATTATAAAAGTATGAAAATCTAATTTCAAAATTTCTGTATATATTCAGGAGGTACTACTATGGGTTTGACATTATATCTAAGAAACAGCTTAATTAATAATGATAAAATATGATTAGCACCTTGTTTATTTGGGAATTGAATATAATACTTTTTGGGAAAAAAAAGATTAATAGAATGGGATCCATTAAAAAGATTATTATCTTATAATTTATAAAAAAATATATGAAGGAGTTAATTAGTTCGAAACAATTAACTGAACAATTTATTAATTTCTGCATAGTTTACAATATTTAAAATGTCTGGGATGGATTTTTGTAATAGAGGAATGTCTGAGTATATCTGAACATATCTCATTTTTTAATTGATTCATTACCTGAATAGAAACAGTTTTCTATCTTTACCAGAGGATTACGGGTTAATAAACTCGTCCATCGTAAAAGAAAGAATTCTATAATCTCGTTATTGTTTAACAATATATGGGCTTGTTAATTTTGAAAATAAAAGGCAGAAACAGTTAAAAATGCTAATCAAAGTGTTTCTGGTAATAAAATTCCCATCATCGAGAACAATATCTCTATAGATTTAATTATTTACCCGTTCAACGTACTAATATGACTCTTGTTTTTATTGTATTTTTAATGAGGCGTTCACATAGTGGAAATAGTTATAAACTATTTTTATATACAAAAAGGTTTCAGTATTGATCTAATGAGTCAAGATACTTGATTTAACCGGCCTTTTGGTAAATATAGTTTTTTCAAAATTGCATATTTTGTGACAAAATTTCGGCCAAACAAATTGTACATTTTACTGAAATTTTGCGATAAACTTTCTTTGTATTTGGCGAACGACTTACATATAACGATCTTTTAAAAAAATTCTGTTTCAAACTGACACAGAAAAAAAAGTGTCTAAGTGTTAATCAGGAGATGAAAAGGTTTGGTGAAGGGAAATTTCAACCCAAGACAACGGGAGTCTCCATCGCGGCTGAATACTCGTATGTGCTATCCCCTCTACTATTTATGCAATTTACTTCTGGTATTACACGCATTTAAAATCTTTCTCTTAGCGGTTCCTGGCTAGATACTTTTCTTCCACGTTTTAGTCCATCTTTAAGCCTTTGTTTTTTAACACCCCGAGGCAACTGGACCCACCGTTAGCCATTACGGGGTCTTTCCTAATTCATTGAAGCACTCCGACAACCTTCTTATGGCGTGCCAAAGAGCCTCTCCTCAGGGAGGCTGTCCACCCTGTCCCTACACCTATCCCTACCCGGGCCCAAGTGTCCGTTGTACACACTCGGCCCTCTCACCGTGCGCGACCCTTTCAAACCTCGAGAGGCCCATATTCGTCATCAGAAGTACCCCTATCCAGAACATTCTTGCGTGTTTTCCGGATCTGGTCATCCTCAGCAATTGGGCTGCCTTCCTGGCCCTACATGTCGTCATGATTCACCCGCTGGCGTACACATCTCTTTTTTTTTGCGCCTTTCATTTTGTTTTCACTTCTGTAGTTTTCTCGTCCTTCTCTCATCCGTTCTTCCTTCCTACAGATACTATTCCTTTCCCGTTCTTTCTACCGGAAGTTTCTTCTCCTCCGCTTCTTAGAATGCAGCATTCTTTGGCTGCTTGAAACCCTGCATTTTTTAAGCATATAAGACCATTTTATGACCCGATTGAGGACAGATACTCCCTGACTTCGACTCTTCAATAAAGGAGAAAGTCTCCTCAGGCCCGTATCAACATCGTCCTCTCTTGTCCATCTTTAAGCCTAATCTTTGTTTGTAAGACCGTTCTCCTACTACTGTAGAACATCGTGCCTTTTCAGTATAACCATTAAATCCAGAAAATTCTTAATCTTACATTGGTTATTAGTAAATTAAATTTGTTAATACATATTTCCTCGATTTATTATTTAAAAACTGTATTAAGGTATTTTTCAGTTTACTAATTAAATTTCGTGGTAGATCTTCATTTTTTAATTTTTGTACGAAATTAAGGATTTCTGTTCAGTTTTATGGTGATTTACCTCAGAAGTACCTTAAAATAAGATTGAATTTATGCTAAATTTTAAAACATTTTACTAGTTTAATAAATTATTAAAGAAATTTTTTATTATTTTTATAAAATAAGTAAAATAGTTAATATAATAATAAATTGTATTTACTTACAGAGAGAAGGATTAATCCTTAATGCGAATACTGGTAAAGTAAGCAACATCATTGCCAGATTTTATCATAACATTGCATAATAAATAATTGTATTTTTCTAGAAAGGTTATTAAATTTACGACCTTTTTTAAATTACTTTATTAAAAAGAAATTCTTAATAAAACATCGTAATAGTTTGCCAATATTAAACGATTATTAATGATTAATACATATTTAGTTTATGTAAGTGCAGTATAAGAAACCCCCATTTATAAAATTAATACGGATAATTGTCGTGGAAATACGTTGATGGAAGCTGTTGATGTTACTGCTTCAGCAGTAACAGTCATAGCTGTTTGATAAACAGACCCACTCTTATTGGTCATGATTTATAGCATGTTGACAATCCAACCTGGTGGTAGAGAGAGAGAGATAGATAGAGTGAAAGAGAGAGTGACTGAGAAAGAGAGTGAAAGACAGAGTGTTTATGTGTATGAGTAGCGAGAAAGATGAAATGAGATCGAATGAGTAAGAGGAAAAGAGAAGTGAGAAAATGTTAGGTGCGAGTTAGGCTTTATAACAAAATGAACCACAGTGAATCACCTGGCTTACGGTTCAAGAATGTGCCAAGGTCAAGACGAGGTTAGTTTAAAATTACCTGGAAATATCCACTGCTGTAGGTCTGTCTTTCTACTCAACTAAATGATTTATTAAAATAATATCATTTTCATATTTTCATAAATTTGTTTTTTTATTTATTGTAATATTTTTATTCAGTCACAACTCGTTTAGTTTATAGCTTTTATATAGTTTTGTAATAAATTTACTAGGTTATATGTAGAATCGTACACATTATACTTTATTCCTTAACAAACTATTTTAGCATAAAAATAAAACAAAATACTTATAATTTTTGATTAAATTTTACAATTAATTAGATATAATTAATTTTAAAAAATTTGGTATTAAATTTACGTAAGTTACCTATCAGTTTAATTTTAAGAGATAGTGATTTAAAACAAAATTTAAAGGACGCTTCATGTTTCCTGAAATGAAATATTCCACTTTATTTTGTATTACATAAATAAAAATTTATGCAATATAAATTTACCTGTGGCTTTTTAAACTGTTTTCTTAAAAAAATAATTTTTGTAATATCTTGTTTACTAGTAGAAAATAATTTTTTTTATCTTAACCTAGTCTAATGGTTAACTCGTTGTCGCAAATCGGTTATTTAACAGCTGATTTTAAAAATCGAAGGTTCTAAGGTTCAAATCCTAGAAGACGTTAGTTGATTTTATACGGATTTGAATTCAAGACGGTGGATCTGTGTAATTTGGTGTTTGGGGTACAATTAACCATTCGTCTCAGGAATGGTCGTTCTGAGTGTACAAGACTGTAGTCTTGTACAAACTAGAGATGAATTTTTCACTGATAGTCATTCATTTATTTTGATGTAATAGTTCAAAGGTCATGAGTATGAAAAAGAATAAATTTATTTGTAACTGTATACGTATTAAAAAAAAGTCACAACATCTATCGAGAGTATTTAGTGAACGTGCAGAGTATCTAGGAATTTGAGTTTACAGTCTACTGTAGTAACAATCGCTTAATAAATAATCTAATGAAATTCATTTATTAAAATTTTTACAGGAAGAAACTAAAGTATAGACGGTGAATTAGAAAAAAAAGTATTATTTATTATAAAGATATTCTACAATTTTAGGGTATACAAAAAAAAATTAATATAAGTTAATCTATTATTCAGTATAAAAAATTCTTGTTGTTGAAAATGAAATCTTTCTCAAATATATATTCAATTTCTATTTAAAATTAACCTAATTACTTATCTAAAAATGTTATGTTAGGCCTTATCATTGTAAGGAATGACTTTAGGCCTAGAAGTAATTGTCTTGAAATAAAAACAGATAAATAATTATAACGTTTTTTGTAATCTTACAGCTACAACGGTTATATATTTATAAGCTAATTTTTCTGTTTATTAAAAAAGAAAAAACAGCAATGAATCTGTTAATTTATTAAAATAAATATTTGAAACATAAAATTGGAAAAATAATTAGCAACATAAATGTTCATTAAAAAAATATAATCTCATAATAATAATTTACATCTACCACGGAACAAAAGTTCTAATCTAAAGAGAAAAAAATAAAAGGAACTTAAGTCCATCTTATTTCAAATGTAAGGATATATATATTTAGTTGACGCATAAACCGTACGTATAGTTGTACGTAGCAACATATAACTGTCATTAAATTTAATCAAAGGAAAGATGTGACAACTTATCAGTTATGAAATAATAATAATATAGGCAAATAATTCACTTACCTAGTTAAACATTTTTATTTATTTGAGCGATTTTCAAACTGTTTACCTTTGGATTGGAATTCAAAAATTTCCCGGTCTTTCCAATTTTTAATCTAAATATACGTAATATGATTTAATTCTAATATGATTATTTTTTTATTTTTTTTTACCTCCGGATACACCGTTAGTTATTGCCTTTGAGGACGAGATAAATGATTTGTAGCTTGTGGCTAAATTCCATTGTTGACCGGGATTTGAACCCGGGTTCTTCGAATGAAAGGCAGAGACGCTACCAATCGCGCCACGGAAACCGGCAGTTTAATATTGTTTGAAGTACAAAAACTTAATTGCAGTAAATTGTATGTTTATTCCTTTTCTGTATTCCCTGTCTGTTTATTCCCTATATTTATAATTTTGTGAGTAATTCTTCCTTCATATATATATATATATATATATATATATA
>JAAAKQ030071867.1:0-15402 GCA_010016005.3 Zanna intricata | reverse complement strand
TATAATAAAATTTTTGTATCTCAACTGGTTTAATTTTTATTTCAAAACGGAGGTTACTTTGTGGACGACCCTCGTAAGATCCAAATATTTCATTAATTAAAATTTTAACCTATAACTCTGGAACCAATGAAAATACGTACCACTTATTATTAGGTTGAAAAGCTTTCAATGAAGGCTTATTATTGCAGTTAAGGAAAAGTCCAAAATCCAAATTTTTTGAATTTCGGGCATTTTTGAACACTTTTGGTCCATTCGACTGCAATAAAAAGCAGAATTGCACAACTAGATGTTACAATAGTTGTAAATCCAAAATTTCAACACCCTACGGAAAAATTGATTTTGAGTTATATGTATGTGTACGTCGTCTGACCGTACAGATGTCATGCCGAAACTAGTCAAAATGGATATTTCCGTTGAAATGTGAAAATAAAAAATTTTTCGCGATCGCAATATTTGCTTTACTTTGTACAAGGAATTAAAAAGAGGAGCAAAATGAACACAGGTAACACACTAAAAACTAATGAAGAAAAAGAAAATAGGAAAATAATTTGGAGATAAATCTAAATGAAAGTTATACGCTGTCTTTAATTGGATAAAATCGAAAAAAATGTTTATCAATATTAAGGTGAGGAATTTGAATAGTCATTGTCTAGAGCCTTGAATGCTACAAATGCTATAGAATTTTTGATAATAATTAACACAGACTTTTTAAAAGAAAAAAAGAAGATTTTTTAATGAAATTATTTGGTCGATACACTTAACATATAAAATCTGCCCTCAGAAAAAATTTTATCAGAACTTTAAAGAATTATATGATTCTTTAAGAAAGATTATATCGTCTTCCGTAGGCCATATTTTAAGGATATTTTGTAATAGAATTTCCAAGAAAATTCTCATCTTCTATCGACAAAGAAACCCAATAAAAACATATATTTTCGACATTAACCAAATTAGGAAATAAAAAAGAAAGTTAGAAGAACCAAAATAGAAAGCACTAGCAGAAAAGAAGGAAGAGAAAAGCTAAGAAAACTGTTAAAAATGGTTAATAGTCGGCCAAAAGGAAAAAAAAACAGAAGAAAGGATTCGTTCGTATGGATAATCTCATTATTTACACTGATTTAAAAAAAAATAAAACCTTTTTTGTAACATTAATTAAATGACCTGGTCTTTCAGCGGAAAGTTAAACAATTAAAATGTAAAAAAATACCTCAAAAAACTGTTATCGTACATAAGCTTTTTTTTTTTTTTTTGTTATTAGATAATTTGTAAATGTCATGAAAAATGGAAATGTCATGAAAAAATAATAATAATCAGAACACTGGTTTTATTAAAAATCTTTTTTATTTATTTATTTATCTTGAGATACAACATTTTATTTAACTGTACATTATAAGCATTCGTTAGGCTGTGTAAAAAGAAAATAACAAAATTACCGTTTACACTTGTTATGTATCGTACGCAAGTAAGTCGCGCATGCAGGTTTCGAAAATTGAAATTGAAAAATTGAAGCAAATTGTAACAATAAACATATTGTTAATTTTGAATTTTATTAACAAAATCGCCATAAAAGATTGAACGTATAACAGTATATTTTATTTGCATGGATCAATAGACGAGTCTAAACTGTAAATATAATTAAAAGCATATACATTATAGCAGGTATCTACTTTAATTACTGCTACCAGTGTTCGCATTTCTGTCATCCATAGAACTGCAACCACTTTGGTAGTCATTTAACTACAGATAATCCGTCCTCATTTACATTCCTTGGAGAACGTACAAAATACAACATTTCATTACGATTTTTTAATTAAACCATTCTATATATCTGACCTTACCACAATAACCCACTCACAAATCGGTAACAAAGACTGTTTCTTAATTTCAGCCGATGATGGGTTTCTTGGGTCGTGAAGATCATTAAGTTTGTTTAGTATTTATGGAGTGCAGTTTTTAGGTAATCGGTTTACACACCTGATCACACTTTCCAAAAATTACTCCTTGCTTTACAACATCGGTTTGGTATGATCTATAAAATTGTTTATCACAGAAATATGAAAAGTTTCGTAATTAAGCGTCTGGTTGACGCTAACAGACACATTTAATCCAGTTCAGTACTAACTTATCTTAAGTGGATTCTCTCCACTTTCTTCTAAGGAATAACTGTTTTTTTCTTTTGTACATTCATAACATATCTTAGAAATTTTCGAGCTCTTTTGCGTAAGAAATTAATACGTAACGTTTTGTGCACTCGTCCCCGTGGCTCGAGTGATAGCAGTATGGTCTTTCATCCGGAGGTTCCGAGTTTGAATTCCGATCAGGCATGACATATTCACACACGTTACAAATCATTCATCTCATCCTTTAAAGGTATATCTAATGGTGGTTCTGGAGGTTAAAAAAAAAGTAAAAGTACAAAGAAAGCTTCCGATAAGTCGGGCGCCACCTCGTAGATAAGACTTTAATTTTCTAATAATGGTTATTAATCATAAACAAAATGTTTTCTTTTATCTAAATAATTTTATTTTACTGGGTGTAGGTTAGTAGTCAAAACAAAGAAATCTGTACGGATCGATTAATCTATAAACTTTAATGATTACATCTCAATGTGAAACCTTAAAATCTATGTTATGCGAACGTAATTTATGCAACTTTTTGTCTTTAAATATGTTGCGCGTGGTCCATGGGTTTAGATGGTATATTAACATACTATAAGTACGATTTATGCAATAGACATCTGTCAATGCTGGATCCCAGCGGCTTTAGTATCGGCTCTCCATGATTTTAATGTCCCGGTGGAATTTCTTGCTTTGTTCATCGCTACTTGCGCCAAGATTTTTCGGAGTGAATTTAATAAACGTATTCTAAGCAGCACTCTACACTCCATGGCTCAATAGGATTTAACAAGCTCTCGTATTACGGGTTATAGTTTTCTTCTTTTGCCTAAAATTTTTGCTGCTACCTTTATAACGATTTCCACGCTGATAAATTTCTTTCGATTTTATTTTCGTTGTAAAACATAATCGCGAATTATATTTCCTATATCAGACCTAGTAAATATACTCTTCTTAAATATGGTTTCATTTAATTATTTTAAAAATATTTCCAATATCTGAATCTTTTACTCGCTTTATCCATGATTTTTACAAAATATTTCTCCTAGTCTGATGTGAAACGAAAGAAGAAGAATCTTTACGAATTAAACAACATAGGCGTACGAGACATCTTTATACTACAGTTGGTGAGAAGTTCTCTTCGGACAGTCATTCTTTTACAAAAGGCTACTAAGTGCCTCTGGTGTCCTACCTCAACATAAAAAAAAAATCAATACTTTGCTAACCCACATTGAAACCCATTAATTCTCACAAATTTGCTAATTAAACTTCTTGAATTTACTTGCACCCTGATTAACAACCATGTTATGGATATCTTATTAGTAACCATATTTTTGATCGAAATGAATAAGTAATGGTATAGATTGCTTCTTGTTTTCTTTTAAAGAGTAAAACTGATTTTACGCTACTCAAATAAATCGATAAAAAGTTGTCCTTCTATAAGTTTTAGATTTATTTATTCCTCGTTTCCCGTTTCGAAAATACAACATATAAAAAATAACAAATCTTTCAGAAAAAACAAAAAGAAGTTTTACTTAAAAAAATAAATAAATAATAAAAACAAGAGAAAACTGAAATTTATAATACTCAAATTACTAACGATAAAAATGTAATTACCAGAAGTTTTTATCAACAGTTTTCATAACCAAAATAGTATATTAAAATTTTGGAATTGTTAAATTATTGAAATTTTCTTGATATTCGAGAAAAAAAAAATTATTTTGATATGTAATGATGATACATTACACAGATTACGAGAGGAATGGATAGATACACTCCTACAAGGATATAAAGGCCCCAGCATTTGCCTTTGAAACCGTGGTAAAATCTTGATAAGTACAAAATAACAAAATATACGGTTTTTATAAAATGAAATACAAAAGTGATAATATATATGTGGATATTAATTATAAACACATAAAATAATATTAAGGTAAATACATGAAGATAAGAAAAAATATACATTAAAAAACTTGAGAAGGCTCTAAAAAATTAAGAGTAAAATTTAAATAAATCAAGATTTTTTTAATTATTAGTATTTAAAGATTCATCAACAGTGTAATATTGTTTGCGTAAAAACGTTTTTAATGACATTTTAAATAAATTTGTGGCAAGATTTTTTAAATGGTTCGGTAATTTATTACAAATTTCAACAGAAATATAATTAGATCTTTTCTCGTAAGCCAAATTGTGTTGGCTTACATGAAAAGAGTACTATTACATGGCTTAATAGAGGTGATATTTTATTTTTAGAATAAGAGGCAATTTTTTTTTATTAAAAATTCCATATTCATAAAAAAATCCCTTCGGCATGCTGGAAGGCGGAGATAGATTTCACCTTTGCTAAGTAGGGGATAAAAAAGATTTCCACCTTAAAGGTAGAAGAACTTAAAGTTTACTCAACACAACAATGGATGCAGGTGAAAAAAGTTTCACATATTTAGCCCCATCTTCTTACAATCCCAGCAACTGTTTGTTCATCCCTTACCGTAAGGCTTGGTAATATAATTCTTTTGTTTTTGACGATGATGAAGGAATGCCATTTACGCACGCCACCACAGGGTCTTCGCGGGGTTGTGTCGAGCTCGGACCCAGGCCGCTATCCGTCGCGGGCTACCTAACAGGCTAACAGGCTTCACAAAGATGTTCTTAGACGTAAATAACCTGCCCCATACCGACTAAACCTTCCTCACTGCTCTTCTCCGCCCCGAGACCGGACCCGAAATTAAGCATAACGCAGTCTCGGGGGGATTGTCCGACAACTCGGAAACTTGCCATCTTCTCAATGTCAAATCTGAAACAAAAGGAAAAGCACCCATTCAACCATGTATGCAAAACTCTCACTCAAAACATTCATACCTGTGTTCATGGATGTGTAAGTGTACATTCACGACCCGGGGATAGGAGCTCTCGTACATCATTACCACCACTCACCTCCGGCTATGGCGAACAAGGGCTTTGTAGAAGTCTGTCCGTTTCCCTGACGCCTTTGTGTCGGTGTGTACAACACACCCACCCAGCCATAGTCGGAAAGGAGTCCCCGTGCATCATCACCACATCCCATCTCCAGAAGACGAAATGCAGCTCCGCAGAGAGCTGTCTCCCCACATGACCATTCGCGAGATGTTAGTTAATGCAGTCATCTTCTTCTGCAGTCTTCGACCGAAGCACCGCAGTCTCAAATCCTCGTATCTTCTCCCAGCCGTCTATCCCTTGTAACATTGTGTCCATAAGTTAAAAAAAAATTATTTAGATAATTATTATCGAAGAATAGTAGGAGCTTTAAACAAATTCGATATTTTTCCTAATAAGAAAGTTATAGAGATATTTTTTTTTACGAAAAAGCCCCCCATTTCCCCACTCCTATGGTCCGATTTTGCATTAACGAACTTGACCAAGATTTTACGTCGTTATATTTTATGTCTTAATTTGAAAGTGATTGATACAAAATTAGGGCAGTTATCGTGCCCACAAGAAAGTGAAATATATATATATATATAAACATTTGAACTGATGTGGTTTTGGGGAATGGGAGATGTGAGACGCGAAGATATGTCGAAATTTTTCGGAAGTCGAATCATGGTACCCATTACAATAGGTAGCTTTCTTATGACATCTACCTAACATAGATAAGTTAATTTTTTAAATATTAATCTACTTAATTCGTACTAATGGGCACCAAAAACTACGTTACAGTACATTTCTGTGTCTTGAAAATTTTTTGTTACTTTGTGAGGAGCCCCAAGCGATGATATTAAACATCTTATAATAAAATACGTAAGCTTATTAATTATTTAATAATTACAGTAAGCTTAGCTATTTAATAATGTGCCTCAAAACAGTACGGTTTGATTTTGTTGTAAACGAAGTCAGTTTGATCGTACCAGGAGAACATCTAATAAAACACTTAAAAATTTTGCTTTACGGGTAACAGAAATAATATCGTTATAATTAGTGGGAATTCTATCTTCGTGATGCTTTGATAAACAGCTGATTATTACTTTCTATTTTTTTATTAAAAAATTAAAATTATCTAGTCAACCGATCAATTAACTGTAATGAAGTCATCTATCCCATTTAGTTATTAGCTGTTTTTAATTTGAAAGTATTAGTAAGCCTACAAATATAAATTGATTGAGTTTTCATAATCTATTATCATATTTTAATGAAAAATATTTCTTCCTAACGATTCTATAGAATGACAACCAGAAAACTTTGTAATTTTTACAATAAAATTAGATTTTTAAAATTTAAATTTATTTAAAATGTAATGTTTATTTGTTTTTAGTTCAGTGACCTGTTTATTGAACTGAACTAGTGACCTGTTATTTTTCAGTGAACTGTTTATTGAGTTACTAGCAACTTCCTTCCTCATTCAAAAATGACCCAATCTGTTTGTTAGGGAACTCTAAATCCATTTTCAGCTTTCTCTCATCTATATAGGAATAGGAGATGTTTTGGTATCATCTGAAATATACTGTTAACATATAAATTATCATAGGTCTGTGATGACTATTTAGTTATATTTTTAACTTTGTCCTTCCTTTTATGTTTGTTCCCGGTTAAAAAAATTGGGGAAAATAGGAACTTCAGTTTGTGTTCCTTAAACACAAAACTGAAGCCTAATCGTTATGTTTGTATCAGATTTTTTATTTCAAATGTCTTTGGTACCTTAAATCTTATTTATTTAAATTATATATTTAATATATTTATTATATTTAAATTGGAATACAATAAATAAATTTATTCTATTCTTGTTACATTATTTCCTGTAAGATAGCACAGCTGCATGGTCAATAAGAGAAACATTTATATAAACAACTCTTTGTTTGGAGTAGTCCAGAAAGTCTCTTTCCTATAATTAAGGAGAGGAAGCAAATGAGTGTTGTAGTAGTGGTGCCACCCGCTAAAAACCATATAATCCTACTTTTACAATACATAGTGGTTACTTTTATAATTATAATGGTTAAAGCTGATGTGAGATAAAAGTTAAGAATTGAATTTTAATCAGAGATTTTTGAATTATTTTGTTAAATTTTACAATAAGTTTAAAATGGATTAGATTAAAAAAATTAAAACAATCGAAATTCTCATTGATATTACAACACCTTTTTATAACTACATATGAACATATGTTAACATACAACACTCGCACACATTCACATACATTATTACTCGTATGTAACTCCGTTCTCTTAGAGAGAAGGCTGTCGGTATTTGTTCGTGCGCGTCTGTACGTTAACTCACTCATATATATATATATATATATATATATTTGTGTGGGCATGAGTTTATATTTTTTTTTTTTATTGTAAGAACTTTTAAGTATAAGAGCAAGACTCTTAACTAGCAGACAAATTCTATTTATAATGTAATATAAAGCGGGCGAGAAAGAGGCACTAGGAGGAGAACGCAGTAACATAAACTGTAAAGTATATTTATACGCGTATATATCAAATTAATAAAAGTAATTATTGACAATAATCACAATTCCGATCGGAGTAAACAATTATTTTTTTCGTAGCAGGATATCACAAAGTCCCCCTTCACCGGGTAGCGTATACAGGTTTTAAAAATTGTGTTCCATTCAGGTCTAGAAAAGCGGGTTCATAAAGCTATTTTATTAACTGGTTCAAAACTTGTTCTCTAATTAAACAGCGGTCAGAGTTCGCCGGTAAACGATGGCGAAATGAGACCAGTCAAGTAAGCCAGCGGTCCATCTTAACTAGTTGATAAACTATAAGACACAATAGCGCCCGCGAACCGGCGGCTCTGGATCTCGCGGCGTGGCGCGCAGCGGCGGTCCGGTTGTTGCCCAACCTTAACCACTATGGCAGTTCAGGTGCACAATTATATTACGTTACGTCTTGCTTGTTTGTTTTATTTAAAAATAATACTATACTAAACTAAATAATACAAATAAATGTCGACGATAAGATTACTAAGGAAAAGTGTACCCAATGATTTCAGAATTTAGCATAATATTATACACTTATTTATTAATTATACTCATACAAACTTAAAAATCAAGTAAGAGAAAAAATTATGTAACAATTACATAAACAAAAATTAAAAAATGTACATGGTCATACAAAGTGATAAAGTTACGTAGAGTTAACTCATTAAATATTGAAGTATGATCACTTAAAATATATGAAATACAAAGTTGTGATAAAGTCATAAATTGAAAATAACGTTGATTGAGTTTCAATGTGGAAACATCAGCAAAAGGAAAAAAAAAATTTAACTTAAAATATAGTAAATTTTTTTTTCCTAAGGTAGGTAAAATTTATGCTTTTTGACATATATATATATTTATTAAGATCACAAATCACACACGCGCGCGCGCGCACACACACACACACACGCACACGCACGCACTATTATGCTATACTATTATGATAATAACAATTTTGATTTCATTTTAATTTTAATCTTAGATATATGATACACGGTTGCAAGTTTGTAGTTTTGTATAATCCCTGAAGATGGAATAATTACTCCGAAAGCGTTAGGGTAATAATCATAAAATATTTGGTGAGTGCAATACATTGTTTATCAAGTTATAATTATACCAACGGTGCTATATTGAGAAAATCAAATATAAATAATATATATAGGCTGTTAACCATTATTTAATGGTTAATGGTTATTTTAATGATAAACATTAAATAACTTTTCAACTTTTTAACTGTGAATATTAAATAACATAGAAAAATCAATCTAGCCGATATTTCTACCTTAAAACTATCTATTTTTCGATATAAGATCATCGCAACCCAAGCTCCCATGGAATAAACATATTGACGTAATAACTTCGGGCATTACAACTCTAACCAAAATTATGCTCACCTAATATTTTTTACATTTATTTTTAAAATGGCCTTCACTTCCCCTCTCCTAAAATAGTGGTCATATCGAAAAACAAGATAGTTTCGAGGTAGGAATATTACATAAATTTTACTTTCCTGTTTAACAATTGAGTAGTTATTTAAGAGGTACTAAAGACTTTTATAACACTTTCAAACTGTCATAAATATTAAATGATTGATATTTTGTTTACTCTGATCAGAGTCAAAATCGTTTTATATAAAATTTTTGTATTTACAATTTTTTTGTAAAAAAGTTATTTAAATTTTTTGTAAAATTATTTATTTTAATATCTTTAAAAAAAAAGATGTCACAATTTTTTAAATTCTTTTTAAAATTTTTGAGTTGCCTCTTAGTGACTGAAGTTCAGTGGTCTCTTATTACAAAATAAATATCTCATTCAAGATAAGAGTACTCCTGTCTTCTATCCTATCTCTTTTTTTTTGGTCGGTGGTGAAGGAATGCCATTTACGCACGCCACCACGTGTGTGTCGGGCTCGGACCTAGGACACTATTCGTCAAGGGCTAGCTAAGAAGCTAACAGGTTCTGCCAAGGTGTTGTTAGGCATATATAACCTGCCCGACTAAACCTCCCTCACCGTTCTCCTCCTCCCCGAGACCAGACCCGCAATTAAGGGTTACTCAGCCTCGGAGAGGTTCGTTTGGGTTCTGAGGTTCCAGAGTCCCCGTGCATCATCATCGCCACCCACCCGAGCAAGCCCGGACACATGACAACTCAGCAGAGGGCTAGGCTATCCATCACCCCTTCCCCCTCCGGTCTGTTTCTTCACCACACTATTGTGAGCTTTATCTGTGTCCGTCTTCTTCATTCTTCGTCCTTGGTATCATACACTCATTCGTCCATCACGTTCATTCATTTTAATCCACACCACACTTTTTTTCTCCTATCCTATCTCTTAATAACTATTTTATCAACACTTGCGTATGTGTACGTACAGATATTCCTAAGTTTCTGTACATAGAAAAATAAATATATTTTTATGAAAATCAACTAACAATAATCAACAACAGTATACCAGCAGTATATCAATAACAATAATAATTCACCTCATTTTAAGAAATATTTTGTCATTTATTTTATAAGTAATTTAAAAGAATGATATTTTGTCCCCTTTTGATAAACTGGGTGGGTAGAGCTAAATTTTTTTTTAATATTAACATCTATTATGTCTTTAAAAAAAAAGTTAAATTATTTTACACTCAACTTATGTAATAAAATTAAAGTTTTGCATGAAAAACGAAATGTTTACGGTTAACGAAAGATATGGATCACTTTTATTTACTTCATCATATCAACAGCAAATAGAAATAAAAATTAAGAATTACAGAAGACCTAATTCTACGTATTCGCGTATGCCAGTGTTGTAAATGAAGTTTAGTTGAAGAGTCATGTGAAAAAATTATGTCACACTTAAGTTTCTCTTCGTCTCAATTCGCGCCAGGATTGAAGACCAGTGAAAGAATAATTTCTTTCGCTATGCTAGTTTTCTCTTCATCTCCTATCATTTAAAGAACAGCTTTGCGTACGCTGTAAAATAAAAACCGCATCACATTATTAATGTCTTTCTTTACTGTTCAGATTTTAAAAATTCATCGTTATTTGGCTTGCAAGAAGGAAAAAATGTAAATATAATGTTACGATACATAAAATTAAACACAAATATAAGGACAAAAACGGTAAAACAATATAGTAGGTTTTTATTTTTGTAAGTAAGAGTATGCAGCCCACCGGGTTAGTCTAGTGGTTAACGCGATATCCCAAATGAGCTGATATCCAAGTCAATAGCTCTAAGGTTCAAATCCTAGTAAAAGTAGTTACTTTTATACGGATTTGAATACTACTAGATCGTAGATACCGGTTCTTTGGTGGTTGGGTTTCAATTAACCACACTTCTCAGGAGTGGTTGACCTGAGATTGAACAAAACTACACTTCATTCATATTCATACATATCATCCTCATTCATCCTCTGAAGTAATACCTTAGGATAGTTCCAGAGGCAAATCAGAAAAAAAAGTAGGACTATGCGGGGTTTTCATTTCTCTTTTACTCAAATAGATTATATGAAATTTGACCTATTTTTGTTCACTGTAACATTAGATTGTTACCTTTAGATGTTAGGGAAGAGCAAGCGAAACGATTTATTACATATCATTTATAAGGGTAATTATAGTAAACTGAGTTCGTTATTTGTATTTCAATATTGCAAAATATAATTTTGCCTTTCAATTCAGCGCTTTTATTTTTTTACTCGTCAAAGTTTAGAAAGTTTATATGATGGGCAGGGTTGAGATGAATTGCTGGAGTGACGGCTGGATTCTTGTAAACAAGGCCACCTCCCCAGTACTTTTCTCAGAATGCTGAAACCGTGCGTATTATTCAAAGCAAAAATATTACCTCATTTTCGTTTTAGTAATCCAAATAACTCGTCTTAAAATAATTTTCTAGACATTTAATTAAATGAATAGTATATCACTTTATAATATATTGTCTTCTCTTAGATATAAATTATTTAAATGTATATAATTATAAAGCTATTATAAACAAAATATTTTAAAAATAAAGTAAAGCATGTTTCAGTTCTGTTTATGAATGCTGCTCAGAAATAATTTGGGATAATTCATCACTTGACGAAAATTCATCGACAGTGAATATTTAAAAAAAATTAAAATAAATTGTATAATTTATAAATAATTTGCTTCAAATCCTGTCTTATAACGTATGCAGTTCAGAAGTAAAATGTTTTAAGCATAACTGTAGGAAGTGAGTTATTTTCGTAAAAGTACTTGTCCGAACAGAAATCGGAATTAACATTGTAGAATTTATTAATTCGATGGTCGCTCTGTAATAAAAGAGAAAAATGGAAACAACAGAAAAGTTATTTAATAAAATAAATTGAAACAATCAAACGTTTAAGGCTGCACACTTGACGTAGAATAATATTAGTTGTTTGCAAAGTAATTTCCACTATTATTATAACACCTTTTTTTTTGTTTCAAAATGTCGCTCACCATGAAACTTATGTTGTGGAAACAGCACATAATAAGATATATACCAGAAATCAGATTCGTACAGAACTTCAACGACAGTTTTTAGCACAAAATAATGTTTTTTTTTTTAAATAGAAATATTCCTTTTATGAAACTTGATTAATTTTTAGGTGGAATCTGAGCGAAGTATGAAATTGAAAAATCACTAGCAAATAAATATCTAAAATTTACTCGTCAACCGGTCAAGTGATGCTAACGTGTTTCAGAATACCTAATTTTAAGCTATTATGTGGAAGAACAACGCACAATCAATAAAAGGTACTACCTCTCTCTCTCTCTCTGACGACCATTCCTGAGATGTGTGGTTAACTGAAACTCACCCACCAAAGAACACCGGTATCCATGATCTACGAGCAATACGTTCTCTCGTAGTATTTAAATCCGAATAAAAGTACTAGGATTTGAACCTTAGGACCCTCGACTTCGAAATAAGCTGATTTGCGATTACGAGTTTAACCACTAGACCAACCCGGTGAGTTAGAAATGGTTGAATTGAAACTGTACAAGACGACACTTAATGTATATTCAAACATATCATCCACATTCTTTCTTTGATGCAATACCTTATGATGGTTTGGGAGGCTGAACGGAAAAAGAGATATTAAGTGAAACTCGCAACTAGAAGGAAACGTTCTGGTTATCTTTCAAAAAGCAAATTTTCTTCACGATAACGTCCACCCCAATACCGCTAAAAGGATATCTGAAGCTGTTCAGAAGTTTAGTAGGGAGTTGCTGCCACATCCAACTTAAGAGTTCCGATTTCTACCATCAGATTTTTTTTGTTTGGTACCCTTATTAAACAATTTTTGCGTGGTACCTTTAATAAGCTGTCAGGAATGCGGTATAAGACACCGTGTGAAACAATAATTCTTTATTACTGCAATAAGAAAGAAGGTAAGTGCCTAAATTTAGCAGGGAAATATGTTAAAAAGTTGCGTTAGTTTCATTATCGGTGAGTAAATAATTATTTTTCTACATTCATTTGACTCTTTAGTTATTCAATGACTTTTATTTTTATTGTTTTAAACAGTAAAATTTCAGCCTTTTGTTGGTCCTTGTGCTTGAATTTATTTTTATTAGTTTCAATACTTCCTCATAGAACTAAATGCATTTCGTTAATAACGTCTTGCTTTAGTATAAAAAGTAAAATTATATCTATGGTAAAGAATCATAAACTGGTATGAAAACTTGGGAGGCTCTTTCAAACTCTCCAAGTTTTACTCTAGTAAAAAATATATGATATTTTTATTTGAGTGTATTTTAATGAATCTGCGAAATTAAAATTTAAAAGATCCAATACGGAATAATATCTGAAGAGGCGAATATAAATTTCGTTCACAAATTTTTTTAGAAAATTGACTAAACATTTCAGTTATAAATAATATCTACAATAGGAATTGTAAACAATTTAAATTAAAAAAGTAATTAAAATCTATGGAAAACATATTACCAGACCAAGTAACCTTTAAGAAAAGTGCACAAGTTAAAAGTAATACAATGTATGTTATTACCAAGTGATTAAAACAGAATATTTGTGATCGTTTAATGTTCCAGAGAAATACTGGTGTCCTTCGAAAAGGTCTCAGCCTGACATAAAGATGGCCCAGGTATGAACAAATGGCATGGCATTTTTCACACATGCTACAATTCATTCATCTCATCCTTTGAAGATATACCTTAGGTGGTTCTGGAGGTTAAAAAAAAAAATAAATGAAAGGTATGAACAAATGACTATAATATCTCTCATGCCTTTAGATGCCTCCTCACCTTTAGATCTATCTCTCCTTTAGATGCCGTGCAGCGAAATTTCAGACTCGAGTATTAAGTTGCTTGTTTATGACGAACAAGAAAGTGAAAAAAGTATTGGAATTTTCTGAAAAATGAATAAAACTGAAGTTCGACCTGTTATAAGAACTTTGTTTTATAAGATTTAATCCAATGGATATACAAAAAAAAGATTAGATTCCATTTTAAAAGATTTTTCCAGATCATCTTCAACTTTTAAAAAGTGAAATGCTGAATCTAAATATGGTCGTGCATTCATAATGATGAATATCCAGGAAACTCTAAAAACTGCTGAAAAGATAAAATCATCATAAAAATTCACTAAGTCTATTAAATTATAGCTTACTGAAAGTACGCGATCTTGCTGTCATCCCAAACATCTTTATAAATCGTATCAATTGTATTTTACATTGTTATATATTAACGGTAGGTGAAAAATGGATTCATCATTACACTCAAAAAAACAAATAGTGAGTGAAGGAGATGAAAGGCCCCGAAGAAACAGAAAACGCTTCCATCTCTAGGAAAAGTCATGGTTGCGTTTTTTTGGGGTTTTTATGGTGTGGCGCTCATAGACTAACTGTAAAATGGCAGGACTGACCATCAGCAGAAATTAGTACGCTTCATTATTGGACCAATTGAAGGGTGCGCTATTCAGAGTAATCGTCCATTTCTATCCAAATAAAAGTGCTCTTTCAGCACGTTTTTGTCTACATGTTTTGGGTTGTTACTTAAAAACACTATGACGCACGATTCTAAGTTTTTCTATGTGCACCAGATTTAGTTCCCGTGATTACTTCCTCCTTCCAAACCTGAAGAAAAGGCTGGGCTTCATATGATGATTCTAAAACTGATATAAACGATTATAAAGCCGTTAGTCTAAATATCTACTTTCAAGCTGACATTTTACATGTTAAAAAAGTCTTGTTTTCTTTATTAGGCCGGGAACTTTCCAGACGATCCTCATACTTCGGCGTAAGATAAAACCTTATTATGTTTTAATAGCTTTTAAAAATTCTTTTCATCAAGTCATTCAAAATAAAATTAAAAAGTTATTTATAATAGAAAAAAGTCAATTGATGAATTAATCGAAATGAGTTTGGAATAATATTAATCATATATAAAAAAAAAACTTTATTTCCTTTCCTGCCAGTGCCTTTTAGGAACTAAGGTTTAATAACGTAACTTATGGGGGAGCACAACCACAACATAAAAATAATAAGAACACAGATAAATTATTCATTTGTTTTTGGAACACAAATAAGTTATCACAAAACCGCTAAAAAAGAAAGCAACCGAGTAAAGAAACAAGCTTTTACATTTTCCAAAAAATGGATGAAACTGAAATGTCACCTGTTATAATGAACTTTGATTTATAAGCGTTTATCCGATGGACAAAAAAAGTTAGATTCCACTTTAATGGATTCTTTCAGTTTAATCCACCGGGTTGGTCTAGTGGTTAACGCGACATCACAAATAAGCTGATTTCGAAGTCGAGAGTTCTAAGGTTCAAATCCTAGTAAAGATAAAAATTTTTTTACGGATTTGAATACTAGATCGTGG
>JAAAKQ030071845.1:0-15403 GCA_010016005.3 Zanna intricata | reverse complement strand
TTTTAAAGACATGTTAGGGCCCTTTACACCCTAACATATGACGAGCCTTACGGTGATTATTGATTAATTTAAAAAAGAAGATTTTATTATGTCAGTAATGCTATATAAAACTATTTTTTTAAAAATATTTTCCTTTTGTTTAATTCACTCGCTAGTCTCTTCAATCGGTAGATGTTCGTATTGATTTGACAACGGTAAATCATTACTAAAAAGTGTCTGTGACACCTTCGGTGTGTGTAGTACCGATATAGTCTGCCATGGTAGATTGTCTGTTTGTAAATCCGTAATGTCAGATTTACCCTCATTCCCGGAGACGTCAGTTATATTATCAACAATATCAACTCTCATTAGTCAACGACGTATTGTTTTTCTGAACTTTCCGCTTGTTCTTATTAGAGATCCTCAGAATGGCCTTCTGTTAAGATATCAATTTTTTTTTACGTATTTCGCATCGCCGTTGTTATTAGGAATAGCAGTTGATCAAAAAAACGTGTCAGACTGTCGTCCAACACGTTGTTTTAATATCTCAACATGTATATTAATAACTTAATAAATAGAAGAGTAATAAACACAACACCCAAATAATGATTCTAAATCATTTCATAAATTCATAAACATTTTAGTACCACTTATTAATTATATCGCTATCCCGAGACAATAGCTGATTGATTAATCACTGAAAATTTTTTATTTTTAAGTAAAATTGAAAATAATTTCGTAACATTCATTATTATATACAAAACTAATAATATTAAATAATTAAAAATTTAGTACAATCTCTTAACATAAATCAGTTGGATGGTGAATGCTTTACCAAAGTCATGCTTTTAACCCCTTGGTACTTTTACGGAAGGACAGAACTTCCTTTAGGTTTCGTTCATTGAGAGTTGTACGCTAACAACAAATAAAACAAAAATGAATTGCAATAAAAAAAATGAATATTAACTATTATGCCGTGTATGCTTTATTTTTTATAATATTTTACAAATGAAAAACAATAAAATTATCTACTGTTGCTGACTACCGTTATATACAAATTGCCAGTCACTTTAATGTTAATTAAATAATTATTTATTGAAAAATAATATTATACGTTTTAATGAAAATAAGTACATTTTTACAATGCTAAAATATTAAAAAATATCGTCTCGTTTTCGCTAACGACAAGGATAATGCGAGATAGCATATGTAAAAATTCTTATAAATACAATAAATTTATTCTTAACTTGCTGTGTACAAATTAAGTAAAACATAAATCATAAAATACAATTCTGATTTTACTGTTAGTAGCTAATAGAATAAATTACAATAGCTAATACAATAAATGCAAATTTTTAAGTGATTATATTTCAGTAACAAGTAAGATAACAATAATAAAATCAATAATTACATTGACTAAATCAACTAAAAATCATTAACTTTATAGAAGAATTATTCTTCTATAAAGAATAATAGATTAATAATATTTAAAAAAGAAAACTACCTCACATTTTCATCAATTAATTATGTCAGCTTGACCCTTCTTCATAAGTAACTCACCACTGCTTCCCGTACTTAACCGCAAATAAGAATGCTATCCCAAAACGGAATACCCTAGTGATACACTCTTCACTTGTATGCTCGACATTTACCGTACACTCATTTCGAATGGTATCGCATATTGTCTCGCATTTATTGCACACTGAACTCAATGTTTGGATCGGGACGCAAAGATATCGATGGGTCGTACCCTCCTGCCAGTTGCAATATACGGACTGCAACCGAGTCGCAGTCGGCGCCTCCCCATTAAGCCACTAACGTCGTCTTGGGGGACCAGCTTCATACCCCTATCTCGCAACCAGTCGCTTACCCTGGAGACAGCCATGTTCGCAACTTCCACCACTTCTTCCTACGTGTAGCCGGCGACCAAAACGGCCAGGTCGTCGGTGTACGCAACCACCTCCGCCTCCTCCGGTAGTTCCAAACTCAGGAGGTCTTCGTACACCAAGTTCCATAATAGCATCCCTAGCACCAACCCTTGCGGGACTCCGTATGTCTTTTAAAAAAATACCACATCGTCTTCAGTCTCTGCCTGCACTCTCCCATCATGGAGGTAGCTGTTGATGATAGTTACGATGTAGCTGCTTAGGCCCTAAGAGCCTCCATGATCACCCTCCAGTGAAAAGCTGTTAAAATGACATCAAGAAGCACTGCAAGGGGGATCTGACATCGGGAGCAGTTCCAGCCGCACGCTCATTGGTCCAGTTGACCACATACTGGATGGCATCTACCGTGGGGACTTGCCTTTTACAAAACGAACTGGCGCGGGGAAAGGCCGCTTCCTGCCTCATTCTCTGTTCAGATGCGGACCACCAGCATTTCTCGAAGAGCTTGACAACTTCGCTCAGGAGACAAATTACCTCCTGAACTTCTGATCTTGTCCGTCCGTCCCAGGTTGGGAGATGAGAACAAGTCTGGTTTCCTCCAGTTATCGGGAAAGAATCTGTCCGACAGAGCCGTATTCATGCTATCCAGAACCGCCCATGGATGATGCTCCACCAAACTCTGCACTATTATCCCCGGTATCCCATCTGGGAACAGGCTCTCCAGGGTGCTGCTCCGGCGAGCCACCTGACGGAGTTCTTTCTTGGTGAAGAGCCTGTGAGCATCGCTCTCGACCTCCTTGATACTGAATGAAGCGTCTGGATCCTGGACAGCAGGGGGAAGCATTTACCAAATCTCTTCATCACAATCTCATAAGCCCTCCCTCACGGATTCTCATTCAGCTCCCCCTACTAGCTTGTCCCAAGAGTCCTGCTTGGCCTTTTTTATTTTTGACACCTGAGCTCCCTCCTGGCAGTTCTATATGTTTCTTTGGCACCACTCACCTGATCAGAGCGTCTTGTGCTCACACGTAGCAGGGCTCTATTTGCTCTGTTCGCGTTTGCCTTCAAGATGGCAATGCGATCAGACCATTAATAAACGTCGGTGATTCACGGTGGTAGCCTCCTGTTGGTCCGCCAGAATGTCGTCGGCTCCTCAGGTTCCTGAGACTCCCTGAGGGCTACTTCCGTCACCGTAGACTTCACAATTCGGGTGATCTAAGGATCAGTTGGTTTCCAACGTCGGCAATGCAATTTCGATTGCATGCGACCTCAAAGGCAATCGCCCGATGGTCACTTCCAAACTCATCGTCTACGACCCTCCAGTTTGTGATTCTAGAGGCAGCTTGCTCGATTACCGCAGTATGTCGATGACAGATCCGCTGCCCCTACTCACATATGTGGTGACCTCCAGGTCTCCGGGTTGGGCTATAGCAACAGCAGCCGACCCACCTTTTTGTTCGTAAATGATTTCTATTTTATCGGAAAATAAATCAATATATAATCGTCTACATTCTTCTAGAAATTCTTTTTGTAGCTTTGGATTTTTTTTTCAAATATATTTTTCGAAAAGTGCCAGAATAAAAATCTCGACTATACTAGCACTCTGAGAGCCAGTTCTGCTCACGAAAACCCCGGAGCTGATCCAGGGGCTCCGCGGGGCCACGGGACCTACCCCCAGGGATGTAGAGCTCGCTTCATTCTCCATTCCCGTCTTGCCAGGGGGTAAATAAATAAAAATTAAATTATTCAAGCTTTATAGAAACTTGAAATTGAAATGAGAATTCAAAAGACAAAACAGTATTACAGTACTAACAATGGTAACTAATGAACACACACCTTTGATGACGAAATATTCATACTTATTTCAGTTATCATGGTGACAGAAACATAATAATGAAGTAAAAGGATTGATCGTTTTTTTTCTTCAATTAATAACTTTGATTTACAACTTCAACCCCAATGGAACTAGAACCTCGATCTATGACTTAAAATCTTCCCTGAAATAACACGAATGTGTCCTTTAAATTTTAAAGCAAACGCAGGACGCGGGAAATAACAAACAGACAAACTTTCGGCATAATATATATAATTTTTTTATAAATTGCTTCTTAAATTTTAGTTACTCAGACTACATAAAATTTATAAGCATCTTAGAAAATATCTCTTTAATTTGGATCTTTCTAATTTGACAGCGAAATGTTTAGAAAATGAAACAAGACTAAATATATAAAATTTTGAGTGTACGTACCACCTAGTAATTCCTCCAATTAGTCATTATTTACTACATATCTTTAACGCAGACAGTTTATAAATATTTTTTAATTTGATATAGTAATTAAAATGTTTAAGAAGAAAATAATTTCACTTTTTTTTTAAACGAGATTATTTTATCTATTGGCCGTAAATATATGTTGTGTATAATTTGACAATAATTTTGTGTCCAACTAAATGATACAGTCTCACCAGTAGCGTTTCGATGAAACCCTAAAAATACTAATGAAATTCAATGACCTATAAAAGATAATATTAAAAGAAATTGTAATTTGATTACATCAGCCATTTCATTTTAATTGTACTTTATTTTAAGAAGTCGATGTTTATCATCATATTTATTTTCTATTATTAGGTGTTCTGCCTAAGTACAGATCCATGACAACAGCGATGTCTTGATTTTATGTTCCCTTATTGTCATTAATTTTCTCTTTTAATGATTATTTCTGTAATAATGATAAGTTATATATTTTTTCTTCTTATTTTTTTCATTTTCTTTTGATTCTGATTTTTGTAACATAATCGTTAAAGGTATTCTCATAAAAATTTGATAAATTATTATTTTTTCATTAAATAGTATCGATTAGCTTTTATTATTCAGGTTAGAAACATTTATTTTTATTTATTTATTTACGAATTATTCTATACCAAATGATCAAATTCTTTTAATTTTTCTGAATCAGAAGCTTTTCGAGTTACTTCAAAATAGGTATATTATCATAATTTTTAGTAAACTTGGATGTAAGTTTTAAAAATTTAATTCTTCATTTTTTTCTCGCACAACGGTTGCCGTTATCACACTAGAATACAAAATTATCATATTAATAGTAAATGATTAAAAATTAACAACTAGAATTTACCTTAGAAATTAAAATGATGTAAAACGACTATGCGGAATGCAAGATTCCAAATAAAACCAAAATAGAAATAATATTAAAAATCTAAATAATAAAATTGCTGAACATTAAAAGGCAGAAACGTGTGAGTTTTATCAAATATTTGAATCAGTTGCACGACCTGAAGAAATCGTAATACATTAGACAACATCGATACACTGCTGCCTAAGATATTTCATAGCGAACAATTTATCGGTGTTGTCTACTGTAAATTATTTAGAAAAAAACGAATTCTGTAAAATTATATACATTTATTTATTTATTTTTTTCACTTTTCATTTTATATATTTGTAATTATAAATACCACAGTAATTATAATTATATTATAATATACTAATATAGTAAGTAATAAGTAGTATTCTTCGATGTTAAGTAATAACTGATGGTTCAATGATTCAGTAACAAAAAAATAAATAAATTATATAAACTCCATAATTTTTAACATTTTAAGTACAAAGGAAAAATTATTTTTCCTATATTTATTAAACTTTTCATCAAAGTCGTTAGAAATTATTTTAAAACAGTAAAATATATAAAATAAAAAATATAATAAAAAAAATAATGAATAATAATAATAATAAAAAATAAAAATATATTATTATTTATATGTTATTATTTTTAAATTATTTATAATAATATAAATCATAATAATATAATAAATAAATATAATATTTTTACTGATAAATATTTTATCAGTAAAAATTATAGTAAAATTTTTCCGGACGAGCATTCATATTATTAATGTTCTCTCGATTATTAACTTATTCCTAACAAAGTTATTATATCCTAACGTCTACTTACGCTACATATGTTAAATAAATAAAATTTATTTATCTTAAGTTATGGCAGTTTTACGGCATTTATTTTTTTTTAAAATATTAAAAAAAATTTTTTTCCGCCATTTTGGGGTATTAAATTTGCTTTAAAAATTTAATTATTTGTATATTTCATGTACTTTAGTAAACCTTACATTAGTGCATTTGAACCAACTTGATAGCTTACACCTTAATGATTATTATAAAATTTTAATTTTGGTGGTCATTTTTAGGAGAACCAAATTTTTATTTAACTTATTTAAGAAAGTTTTTTGGCCAAACCATGCAAAAAAAAAAAGCTACAATTTTTTTATAAACGAAAACAAATCAAATAATAAATATACTGTTTGACATGATAATAATCGTGTAATAAAAAAAAAAGCTTCGATGAAAAATGTTAAAAAATCAATTCACCTGCTTTTTCTATTATTAACGCAGGGAATACAATTAAAACAAAAGATTAGCAATAACTTATTAACAAACTTAGGTTAAGAATTGAAATAAAGATATACCTCTTTTAGCTTGTTATTTAAATTTATATTACGTGTACATATACCTGAAGCAGTAGAAGTAAAAATGTTAAAATTGATTACAAAATTCATAACTGTTGTTTCTATATTATCAAATAAGATGGAAATTATATGACTAATAATATAGAAGGTTGACTAATAATATATTAAGAGTGATAAAAGTATTTTTAGGGTTGCTTCTTTAAAAGCGCGTTTGAAGATAAGGGATGAAAGCCTCAGTATTCAGTGCTTGAGGCGGTGGGTATCGATCTGGATATTAGGAAGAACCTTTTTACGTATAGGAGAATCGATGTGTGGAAGTTAAACTATTCTCAGATGAAGGAAACGATCGTGATATTTCCACAATAATTAATAAAAGAAAAAATTTTAGAAAAAAAAAATATTCCTTCCTCTTAGAATAAAGGTATTCTGCCAGATTTAAGAAACACGCATACGGCTTTATTATATAAATTATGTGAGGTGTATTGTATTATAATTGAGGTTGTATGGACGAATAATATAATACAAAAAAGCTGTACTCTAAGGAAACTAATTACTGCAAGTATTTGAAAAAATTAAAAGTAGGTAGAAAAAATGAAGGAAAAAACAAAGCTAAAGTATATGGAGGGGAAGGAAGCTAAATGGATTGGAATTTAATTTTTTTCAATAATATATATTAATCCCAAAAAAGGGTAATATATGTGGTAAATCTAGGAACTGTACTAGATTTGAAGGGGTGATCTGGCTGAACGATTTATATATTTTATTCAGATACTTTTCATTGATATAAAACTATATGGATGCTTAAAAAAACCTTATCGTCGTATTGTTACTTCTTTAATGCTCCAGCATTTAAGCTGGTTAAATAATAATGTACTACATCCATCCAACGGATAAATATATCCAATCTCCCAGGAAAATGTGGACAAGAGAGATGCCAACTGTTTGAGATACTCTTTTAGATGCAGTTGTTTCCGGACCATATACGGGTTTATCATTGCTTCCCCACTACTCACCCCTTTCCGATATCTAATCTATTACCGATATTCTCCGCCGCGGAGGTTTGTTATAGGATTTTACACGACACTTATTAAATCCATTATGTTAAGAATGCTGAGACTTCTTTTAGTTACTGCTTGCATCTAAGATGTTCGTGTAATTTAATTCAGAAAATTTTATTTCTTAGCCGTTGATTATAAAAAAGCCCAACTTCGTCTGAAGTACTTTCGGGTAAATACGTGCCTTCTAATTTTGCGTAATTTAGTAAATACAACACTAATAGGGTATATTAACTGTGAGAGGTACCGATCATATGGAAAGACACGCATTCATAGCATTCAAGAGCATTTCGTATACTATTACCATTTTCAACATCCTACCTTTAAGAACCGGATTTTCTGCTTTGAAGATAAAATATACGTAGATCTAAGCCTATATCTTACCTGTATATAATTATATACAGTTACGGACTCGCCTGTGATTTTGATGAAATTTCGAATACACCTTACTTAGAACTAAGTTATTCGTTGAAACTGAAATTATTCGTCGGAAACGCCTTTCACCTGAATTATGTCTTTCGCAATTTTACAGAACTGTCATAAAGAATTTTGTAATTCAGCACTGTAGAATTATAATATACATTATTTTCGGACTAAATAGTTTAGTTCTTTTGAAATTAAGAATGAAATTAGATTCACTTAAACTAAATTACATTAGGTTAAACTTCAGGTGTGGGTTTTGGTAAATGTCCAATATACATTATCTAGGGAGTAAATAAATATTAACATATAATTTAATATTAATAGTATATATTATATTAATAATGTTTAAATGAAATTTGAGTCTAGTTAGATTTCCGATCAAGGTTAAGGTTAAATTAGGTTAGGTGGTTTGTAAGTAATTTATTAATTTGACAGACACTTACCGTCAGTCTAATACCAGTCAAACTTAACATTTATCAAATCTAAGCTTTTTTTTTTTTTTACTAAATTAACTTAAACCAAATTATTTAATTGGAATATAATAATGTATATTAGACAAGTGTAATGCAAAATACGAAAATTTGAGTTGGGTCCTGTGTAATTCACGGGGGATATAACTCAGATAAAAAGGGTTTCTGATGATATTTTTCCTGAACGCATAACGAACTACGATTTATTTTAAATAAATAGATATATATATATATATTTTAAATAAATAAATATTAAAAATTAACTTTGTTACAAACTGCCGAAACATGCTTCAGAAAATTCAAATAACTGAATGCAAACGGACAGCCCTAAGAAATAGTAAAATACAAAATAATATCATTTCATTATTCTTATGATTAATATCAATTACATAGGATAATTTAGATCCTAAATAAGATATATTCCAAATTTTATTAAAATCAGAGCTAGTCCTTAACTGAATATAATTACCAAGAAATGTAAATCCTTGAAACCTACAGTAACAACGAGGAAAATAGATCGTAGATAATGGGAGTTGATAGCTAATTCAAAATTAAAAATAGAGTCAAAATATTTTAAATTACATATTTTTTCACAAAACGTTTAGGAAGTTCACTAACCTATAAAAATTCTCATAATTAAACATTAGGTAGAGCTAAAGTAAGGGGATTTCTTATCATAACTCCTGACAGTTGGTTTACCACCTTGTAGAGGGGGAAGTATTATTTTTTTACTGAAGGAATTATGTAATCGTTAACTAATTACTCATATATGTTCTAATTTTATTACTTTTTATTCATGATAATATTATTTATCCGAGATTATCTGATTTTGCTACCAACATGCTCTGATCAAAATATTATAGCCCCATAACTAGTCTGTCAAGTTCTCAAGCCCAAATTTTATGAGATGACACGCTTTAACTAAATTACCAAGAGTTCACAGAATTATACGTGGATCAAATAAGATTAACGTAATAAAATTACATCGTAAAGTGAAATTTATTCTCTACTTATAGTATCACAGTACAAGTTCGATTATTTTTCAAGATTTTCTCTTACAAATTAATACTTTTATTTATTTTAAATATATATATATTTTTTTTTATTTAATTTTAATGGATATATCGATAGTATAATTTTTTTTTATCTTACTTCTAATTCACCATCATTGTTTACATTTATAGAGATTTATAAGGGTGTTGTATATGAAATGTGCACTGTTTGGACGATTCTATGGTGAATAGAATTTTTCGTTCTTCTTCCTATTATAATTCACATCTATAAATCTTCAATAAAATGCATGACTACGCAAGCTCAATATAAATTTTTTACCCAGTACAAAAAATTTGAGATTCTGATGTTGATTTGTTATTTTATCATATAATTTGTTTTTTTAAGCTCATTCATTCAAATAATTAGATAAAAAATAATTAAGTATTAAAGATTACATTTAAAAAGACTTTGAGTTTTCATTTTATAAAACTTTTAAATTTCTTTTTAAATAAAACAGCTTTTTTATTAACATAATTCATAAGAACTGAATTCTTCAATCACATTACGGAATAAATTTTAAAATTAAGTTTATTACTTTCTAATCTACCGATTGTTTAATTGTCAGTTACATATCCAAACATTGTTAATTTTTGAGTTCTATGAATAAGTTACGTAAGTGGCTGATGACTGTCAGCTGTAAAATATCTTTATACAACTATTTGTAAAATTTTGTTTGGAATTTTAATTTTTCATGAAGCTCTATAATTACATAATTGTTGTTTTTTACAACCAGTTTTCCAGCTTTTGTTTGGAGATAATTTTGCCAAAAGATGATTCTGTTGCCCATGGAATTGGTGATATAGCTGAAGATGTACAGCATCAGATTTTCGGGAAGTTGTGTTACAAACTGTTTTCAGTTCAGCTAGATGAGGCAACAGATAGCAATAAAGATGCTAATTTCATTACCTATGTTCGATTTTTTGATGGTATGTAAGCAGTATAACTACTTTTCTGCAAATCAGTACAACTCAAAGCAACAGCACCCGCATTATTTGCTATTTTAAATGATTTTATAAACAAAGCAAACATAGTGTGGAAAAATTGCGTCAGAATATGCAACAAAAGTACTCGTTCAGTGTCTGGAATCCATAGCATACAAGCACTTGCGAATCAAAAATCTCCCCAGTGTATCTCTGGACACGTTGCATGATCCACAGAGAAGCTCTGGCTTCCAAAGAAATGAGTCCTGATCTGAATATTGTGCTAACGACGGTTTTAACCATAATAAATTATATGAAGATGAGACCCCAAAATCAAGAATCTTTTCTGCGTTTTGTAAATATGCAGTACATTCAGCGTTACTATTTTGTTGCAAAGCAAGATGATTATTACGTGGGAAATTTTTGCAACGTGTTTATGAGATAAAATCACCATTTTTCTAGGAGAGGAAAACTGAGAGGAAGCAGAGAAATTTTGAGATAGTTTATTTGTGATAGAATTGAACTACTTAGTCGACATATTCCAGAAATTAAATATCATGAATCTTCAGTTCCAAGGAGAAATTACTTATATGTTGAATACGAGTAAAAAGTTAATGATTTTTGTAGAAAATCGGAATTGTGGAGGCGAACTTTAAAACAAAAATTCCATAAATGTTTGCAAATGTGAATGAATGTGTTAGTACTTACAAGGCTGAAGAACAACATGCGAAAGTTGTTTTTGTAACCATTGAAAATCATTTAGCCATGCTGGCAAAGAGTTTTAAAAACTATTTTGTTGCTGACGAAAACTAAGTAGCCAGTTACGAGTGTTTTAGGAATTCATTTCAAAATACTTCCAAAGAATTCTCAACTGCTGAAGAAGAAATCTACACAGATTTCACGACAAGTGGCGAAATCAAAAGATCATTCATCACTCAACTATTCATCAAGACTATAACGACGACACGCATTCCATAGCATCCAAGAGCATTTCGTATACTATTACCATTTTCAACATCCTACCTTTAAGAACCGGATTTTCTGCTATGAAGATAAAATATAAGTAGATCTTAGCTAAATACAGAAAAACAACTAAGAGTGTGTATTTATAGTATTAAACTCTCCTTCGAAAAACTTTGCTCTCCAAGACAGGATTAACAAACAATTTTCATTCTCTCGCTCCATTTTACATTGTGCTAACTACATCAGAATAGGTTAAACGAAACAAAAAATTCATTACGTTTATGATATTAATTTATAATTTACCTTGCTTATATAGACGTATAAATGTGCATTCGTGGTTAATAAAAATTTCAATACTACCTTTGAATGTGAATCTGGAATAATGCACTTATACTGTACTATTAATGCAGAATAGCACTAATACGTGTAATTCGTTCGTAGTACGTGAACGAAGTCTTTATGGCAGAATAATTGAATGTCAAAGGTTCTATAGAAATACCACCTTATTTATCAGACCTCATGGTTGAACATTTTTTTATGGAATATTATTAAAGATACATCTAACGATTAAAGCAAAAAAAAAAGAAGATAAATAATTCAAAGTTAGAGCAAAACATAAATTTTGATCGTATATTCTGTGCAATAGTTTGACTCAGTGATGAATAGTACTTGGATCCATATAAATAGATTTAATAAGTTGAGCGTTAAGTTAATCCAAGTAACTAAAATCTTGCTTTTAATTGATAGGAGCCATCTCATATACATGATTATAACGATATAAAAAGGTTTTGTGTTAAAAGGATTTAAATAAGATGTTAAAAGGTTATGTTATGTTAAGATTTAAGATGCTAAAAGGATTTTTTTCTTTTCATTTTAAATTCTTTTAAGCGAGATAGATACGTGATAAGAATTAAAACTTTAAAACGTTTCTCAATGGAGTTTTTTTCTTTGAAGATATTTTTATAAAAATTACCGACCTTTTTCTACCTTACATGAATTTTTACCTCCTTTTTAAACTTTTTCTGGAAGGTACTATCAATAATATTATTTTATTTCATTTTTATTAAGAATAGCCCATACAAACATTTTGTTAAAAAACTGCGTGCACACACACACACACACACACACACACACGCTCACATGTAATATTAGCTAAGATTATATAAATTCTTTTTTTCGATTTTTGGACCGCGTGAACAATTTTACTTATTGTTTTTAATGAAAATACGTTTCGATTTTATGTTTTTTCATCGGTAATGTTTATTTCTTGCATATCTTTACGGATATCGTCGATTCATCTACTGTGCTTTTGAATTTTCATGTACATGAGGATATGTTTTGTGAGTCTTATGTAATTCTTGCGAGAAATGTGACCTTAGAACTGGATCTTGCATTTTCGATTTTTATCAGTTAGTTTTTCGTAATGTATGTAGAGCTCCTTGTTGGTTTGGAGTTTATAGTTATCATCGGTTTTCCTTTGGCCTAGGATTTTCTTAAGGTTCTTTCTTTGCGTTCGAGTAGTAGGATCTTTCGTATTGTTAGTGGTACCTAACAGTAGCACTCTACTACATACAAGAATTCGGATCGGATGATGGTCTTGTAGTAGTTGATCTTAGCGTCGATAGAGATGCATTTTTATAGTAGATGTTTCGGGTGAGTTGATGAGTGAATTCAAGTTTAAGTGGTCATTCATTCACTGCTTTTTTTTTTTCAGAGATGTTGGGAGCGATGGTTTCCTCGTAGGTACTTTCCAAAATTCTGTAGAGATTTGATCGTTTTTGATTCGAATTCGTTTAGGAGAGTCTTTAATGTTTCTAATGTATTGTGGTTTTATTTCCAAAGAAAAACTTGGAAGCTATACTTAGCTGTGATTCTTTAAGGATATCAAGATATCGGGCCGCGGTTCTATATTTTCAGACAATAGTACGATGTCGTCAGCAAAAGCGGGGCAGTTGATACTGAGATTGTGCTTTTTATTTCTGAAATGAATTTGATTGAGGGTTTTCCGGCTAAATAGTTTGTTTATATACATGTATATTTTGGGATATATTATTATTGTAATTAGCTAAAATATTGATGCAAATAAGCAAAATTTCTATGTTTTTGTTAGCTGTTAGCGTAAAACCGGAACAGAGGTATTTTGGTAAGTAAGTTTTTTTTTTATAGATTGCCCAAATGTCCTGGAAAACGTCAAAGCTCCGAACACCGGGATTATTTTCGGAGGAATCATCCAGCAGGTGATTATTTGTCCGAATGATGGGTATTGTTGAATGGCAATGTGTTCTGAAAATAGAGCACTACTACCACATGCGTTTAGCATAAATAAAAATACGCCATAATATGCAATGTGCAGCGTTTTTTCATATTCATTGTAACTGAAATTAATTGAAATAATATTATTAATCAAGGATAAAAACAACTTCTGGTCTCTGGAATAATTAAAATTGTGTTTTCGACATATTATCAACCACAATAATTTTAACGAAAAGTTTTAGTTATATTTTAGCAATTATTATAGTGCTATTAATTACATTATAAGTATACATACAAATTAATCATATATCTGATTTCAATATGTAGTACCTTTGAAATAATTTATCAGATTTCATAAACATTATATAAACTTCATTAGTAATAACTACTTCAATATATCTTAAATTAGGGCTTTCAAGTCAGAGCAATGCCGCCTCATTGGCTGTAAAAGAATTTTACGAACATAAATCTGAAACGTGGTTAACCTATTTCATTATTAAACAGATAATATATATTACTAAGACCATTCAGAAAGTTCTCACCATGACACACAGATAGTGCATGTATGACCGTATGACCAAATTACTATTTTTTCCAAGTATGATTCTTTAAATTCATGCTAAAGTCATAAAGTTTAAGACGACTCGTGCGTTCAAATTTTTTTTTTTGTATCAATCAAGCAAACAAACAAGTTTTAAGAATTTCTGAAAAATAGATAAAATTCTAATTCGAGCTATTTTATTGTTTCTTTATTTAAAAATTTTTAATTTCGACCGATGTAAAAAAATGTTAGATCTCGCTTTAAAAGATGTTTTTCCTTTATTCAAGAAGATAAAAGATGGTCTACTAAATTTAAATGTGGTTGTTCATCCTTTCAAAATGGTGATCGCTCAGGACCGCTTCAGCTAACAAAATCGTCACACAAATCCGTAATACCATATTAAGTGATCGCCGACTGAAGGTAAGCAAACTTTGCTAACATCACAAATATTTCAACAGATACTGTCTACTACATTTTAAACGATGTTTTGAGTATTAAAACGTTTTCCGCTTGATGGGTGCCTTGTTTTTTGTATTCGAACCAATCGCGTTCGACTACACAGTTCTCAACGGTGTTTAGACTTATTAAAACGCAATGCCGCTAAATTTTTTTTACGTTTTATAATAGTAGATGAAACATGGATTCATTGTTACACCCCAAAGATGAAACAGTAGTCCAAACAGTGGATAGAAACAGGTGAAAGTGCGACAAAAAAATCAAAAAAGGTTCCATCTGAAGGGAAAAGCCATGGCTCCTGTTTTTGAGATTCTCTTTTGTGTTTCTAGACTACCTGGAAAAGCAGAAGAGTATTACGCTTTATTACTTGATCGATTGAATTCAGGTTAAAAATGGCCAAAAGACCTTACTCTTCGAAGTGCTTGCACATTTGCCGTATTTGCTGGATTTGGCACCCAATGACTGTCTCTTTCCAGATCTAAGAAATGACTTGCTGTACGAAAATTACTTCATATTATCAGTCAAAGCTGATACAACAGCTTAGGGATTTGATGAAAAAATCTATTATAAGGAGGTTATTTAAAAGTTGGAAAGTCGTTGTTTTAAATATATCAATTTGCAACATGAACTTTGAAAAATAAACATTTCTGAAAAATGTCTTTTCTTGGTCAAGCAGAAACTTTCCGAACGTCTCTTGTATAATTTTTTTTTTTTTAAGTTTTGGTCGATGGTGAAGGAATGCCATTTACGCACGCCACCACGGGTGTGACAGGCTCGGACCCAGGACGCTATTCGTCAAGGGGCTAGTTAACAAGCTAACAGGTTCTGCCAAGGTACGCAATGCCTTTGGGTCAGTCCCTTGGGATACGGTGCTTGAATCACTTCAGACCAGAAGAATTAGTGGATACCT